>BLKR01010128.1:0-68633 GCA_011170035.1 Teleogryllus occipitalis
TTTACATCGTACGACAGTACATGCTGAGTTCACAATGCAGCAAGAAAAAGAGAAGCGTTAGTTCCGAAAGTGTATGAGTGAAATGTGTGAGTTAATGTCTGCATGAATCTTAGTCAATGTCTCCGCGAATGCCTCAGTCGAACCACATGCTAGCACCACTTTTCCACTATCCCACCGGGAGCCATAGCTCAGCGCATCAACTGATGTCACTGCAGCGCCTCTGACCGGGAGGTCCTAGGTTCGAGTTCTGACTGCGGCAGGACTTTCGACACTAGCTTCAGCTAGGTCGAATTCAGTCGCGGTCTGGAAGAGAATTCTACTGGCCGGCTGCTCTGATCGCTAGTTTTCCGTGGTTTCTCCGATCAACACCAGGCGAATGCCGGAGCAGTGCCCTACTAAACAGGCCACAGACCGCGCACGATCTGACCTTCCTCTTCCTTGTCCTATCCTCTCCTCCTACCCACACACTTACACTAACATGCACTACACTACCACATTTCCGGGAGACCGGTCGGGAGCTTAGAGCTTGTCCCGGCTGAGACGGTGCCCCGCTGGTGGGAGAGTCCTGGTTAGCGGGAAACCCTTCTAGCCGACGGTAGGTCGGTGCCGGATCTTGCCATCCAGCGGAAGATAATCACCGCCATCTCCCAAAAACATGCACTACACTTACGGTACTAATGACCAATGCATATGACGCGCCCGGAAATACGAAAAAATCAATTAATCAATCAATCCACTATCCCTCCTTTCTCGCAGTTCCCCCTATCCTCATGTAATCGCGGGACGGGTTCGCCTTTGATATTTGAACTTTTTTCTAGAACAGGCTACTGGACAGCTATGTCCTTCTCTATTCCTGGCCTCGATACATCTTATTGAATTACTGATCGTTCTCGTGTTTACTTCTGCGCTGGAGAGCAGGGCGCTTGCCCGGTTGAACACGTGCGCATGACTAGTTGATTTGAAATGTGAGATTCACGGTCTCCTAACTACTGTCGGCTACCGTGCGAGTGCAAGTCCCTTTGCCAAGCGTTGTCTCTCGTCGGGTGAGTGTCCTTCATGGGTGAAATGGGACTCCTGTGAGTAGAGGCGTGTGGATAATCATCTCTCAAACCCCAAACCAATATATGCTGGACTTCCTCAGGGCGTCCCATTGTCACCTGTATTATTTAATCTTTACACAGCTGATATCCCTACATCCAACACAGTCAAAACAGCACAATTTGCAGATGATACAGCATTGTATAGTTCCAACATCTCACTAGACACAATAAGAAACACATTACAGAAACATCTAAATCAAATAGATTCTTGATCAAACAAATGGAAAATTAAATTAAACCCATCTAAGTCGATAGCAAAAATATTTTCATTAAAAACAATTTCAACACCACCACCTCTCACACTGAACAATAGCATCATTTCTTGGACTGCACAAAACAAAACAAAACAGTGAAATATCTAGGTCTGCATCTAGACACTAAACTTAACTGGAAAGAACATATAAACATTAAAACACAACAAAAAAGTCAAACTATTTCAATTAAAGCCATTAATAAACAACTACAGTAAAATAACAATAGAAAATGCCGAACTCATATATACAGCCATATTTAGACCCTTAATGCTCTATGCATGCCCTGTCTGGATCAATGCAGCAAAAACTAATATACATAAAACACTGGCCATACAGAAAAATTCCTGCGAACAATAACCAAATCACCCTGGTTCATTTCAAACAAACAGCTTCATAAAGAAATTCAAATAAAACCTATCATACACCACATCACTAAGTTATCCCATAATTTTTACAATAATATGTCAACAATTACACAAATATCCCAATACAATCTAGGCAAAGCACCCATAAACCCCACCAGAATAAAAAATAGATTTCCCAAACACGTATTTTACATTCAATTTGCAGATTTAGATGATTCTTTGTGAGATGCCCAGTGAGTTTCCTCTCCCAAGTAATAGCTGTAAAGTAATTGTAGTTTATTTTTTTAAAATAGATCGTAAGCCTCAAAAACTTGTGAAAAAGTTTGCATTGTAAAACTGAACCATGTATACCAATCAAAATAATAAAATAATTTAAAAAAAGAGGCGTGTGATGGGCTCACGCAGCCGGGTCTCCGGCGAAGGCTGGAGGGGCTTCACCTTTTTTCAGACTGCCGAGAGACAGGGATCTCCCAGGGGCTCCCAGCCATAACGCGTTTGGAATGAGCGAGACGAGACATTGTTTGATTAGAAGAAGTGGGGCTGAGTTGGGGGATTGGAGGTCTGGTTAGTGTCTTCCTGGAAATGTCTCAGGAGGCGTAGGAGTCAGTTTGTGGAGGCGAGGTGTTTAAAATGATTAGCAATGTGGCAAACGGAAATTGGTTTGTTCGTTGAAGAGAAATTCAAATTTCTGCTTGGATTGACAAATTTCTAAAACACTTCTGTTGCAGATTCCTATTGAAGGAACTTAATATTGTCGAACCAGCCACCTTACCTAGATGTATGCCTCCCATCCCGCCCTGGCGAGATCATAATGTAATAAAAAGCCTTCACCTTACTTCTAGACCCAAGCTAATTTCCAAAATTTATAAACAAGATTACAACAAGATTATGCCAACTATTACCAAATATATACAGATGGTTCTAAATATGAAGGAAAAGCTGGTTATGCATTTTACGTTCAATCTTCCAATAAAGTCGAATCACAACGCCTCCCAGATTATTTTTCCATCTGTTCATGCGAAGTATGGGCAGTCCTCAAAGCCATCGAATTCAGCTTCAAACTAACAAACAAATGACTTGCCCATTGAAATATTTACTGACTCAATGTCAAACCTTAAAGCCATAGAAAATAGACATACTGGCAATCCCATCATACAAAAAATCCAAGAACTTGTATCTATTCAAGGTGAAAAAGGAATAAATAGCGAATTTGTTTGTATCCCATCCCTTAAGGCAATCGCTGGCAATGAGAAAGCTGATAAATATGCAAAAATGGGAACATCATTTCTAAGTTTTGATTCTCAAATTCGTGGCACTACAAAAGACATTAAAAAGCTATTCAAGACATCCTGCTTCAAATATTAGGACTCAAAATGGAAACTAAAATCATCAAAACTACATCTGGTTAGGAATTCCATACTGGAACCAGCCCTACCGAAAATCTGCCTTAAAAGAATTCATTATCACTAGACTACGGATTGGTCATTTTAATCTGAAATATTGTTATATATTCAAAAATACCGACCCAGTATCATGCCCTAAATGTGGTGTAGTAATATCTACAGAACAGATTATCTTAGAGTAACTCAGTATAACTAAGGAAAGAAACCTACTGAAACTAGAAACTAACCTACATTAATTGTTCAGCTCTGCAGACGGGTGAGCTACAGAACTGAGGTTGCTAGAAATTGTTAACTTAAGTAAGGAAATATAATATAAAATTTGATGTTAATAATTTTGATTAGCAATTTGATGTAATGCAATTATGAGGAAAAAATATGTGTTATAATATTATAAATTGTCATGCGATACAATCTGTAATGAGATGTATATGTGAATTCGATTGATATTTAATTGTGAATACTTAATTAATTGTGGATACTTAGTGTGTGAAACTTAAAGGTGATACTTAATGCACTGATGTATACTTAATTGTGGTCACTGATGACCTTGGTTGTTAAAAAGTGACTTTAAATAAACAAAATAAAAAAACTTCTATTCCAGAATTTGTGTTCTATTTCAAACATTTTAAAGTCTAATTCTGAAAGAAAAGTGTGGCCTTTGTTTATAAGAAGTGTAGCAAAGTGCAATTAGTTTGTATTGTGTTTTCATGTTCGTTAATTCTAGCATTGAACCTTCTGCAGATCAGACCTATGTACAGTGGAAGCCCCTTATTGTTATCACTTCGGGCGCAGGTAATATGATGACATTATCCGATTAATAACAATAGGCGAAATATTCTAATGGAAGATTAGCACATGAGAAAGAAATCTACACCAAATAGTTTACTGTAGGGAACACATACATTTATAATATATTAACTTGTGCATCACCGAGAAAATAAAATTTATTTAAACAATAATATTATATAGACATAAATATTATTACATGTTAGACTCATTTTCTATTATGTAAAAATGTTCTCTATTAAAGTCTACTTCTGGTTTTCTCTGAGGATTTTCTTAATGTAAATCTTGTACTAATAGTGTTTCATAAAATCAACTGGCTTGTGCGGAACACCACAATATTTCTAATCCCCGCCTCATTTCAGCCGTTGTTGGAGGTCGAGACGTTTCCACAGCATCATCGTATATTTCTTCTCCACACACTCCTTCTGCCACTTGCGAGTTTGTAGAAGAGACTATTTAACATATGTCGTCTTCTGTCTAGCAGATGTGATGTTTTCATTCATAGCCATCCTTTCCCGAAATTCGTTTTCCGTCATATTCGGTGGCCGAGTATGATTTCTTCACGTTGTGATAATTTTCTTGAGAAAAAAAACAGCCGGAAACAGTTCTGGATTGTACTCGCTGATACCATGACATCTAAAAAATGTAGGACATTAAGAACATTAGTCTTTTTAGCAAAATCATTAGCACTCATTCCTTGGATCTTTTCCATGTTCTCAAGACGTTTTGTACGCATCTCATGGCGATAATACGCCTTTAAAGTTCGAATGATTCCCTGGTCACGTGGGTGTACTATAGAAGTCGTATTGGCCGGCAGGAAGTCAACTCTGATATTCTTTAATTCGCAATTCATTGTTTGTGCTGCACAGTTGTCAACCAATAAAATTACTTTTTGAGTCAGCCTGTTATCCCACTTCAATAACTATTCTTGAAATATGGAAGCAGTCATCCATGCATTAGATTTTGCATGATAATCCACTGGAAATTTGTTAACACGTGTAAAGCATCGCGAGTTCTTAATTTTCCCAATTACAAACAATCTTTATTTTTCGCCAGACATATTTGCGCAGCACAAAACAGTTAAGCGCTCCTTACTTGATTTACAGCCTTTATCATTTTCGTTCTTCAGCAAATATGTGTGCTGAGGTAGAGCACGGAAATTCAGCCCTGTTTCATCGGCGTTGTACACAAAATCGAGAGAAAAATCAGAAATAATGTTTGGCCATTCTTCTTCCAACCATTTCTCAGCAGCTGCCGGATTAGCGTCCTTCTCTTCACCGTGCGTTCGTTTGTAGACAATGTTTTCCTTTTTTATCAACGACGATACCATCCTTCTCTTGCTACATATTCTTTCTTTCCCGTTTTCTTAACAAGCTCCTCTGCTTTTGACGCATCAGAGAGCCATCTATACAAGCATCTTTACACGAACATTAGTGAACCACATTCTTAAAGCAGATTCAACCTCATAGTCTTTCTCAACACGATTCCTCTTACATTGAAAGTTTGTGTTCTTCTGTGAATATCGTTCTATTCTTTAATAGTTTGCAGAAGAAGTTGAGAAATTTGTAACAGTACTGCGGCATTTCTCGAGCCGCGAGCCTTGATGGATGAAAACGGTGCGTGACTAAAATGTGTTTCAAAACAATGATAACATAAAACGAATTCTGATCACAAAAAAAGACGTTTTCTTAATGTAATATTAGTCCGGGCAGGACATCATAAATATGATAATATTAAACGAATGATAGCATTAACCGTGATTACAATAAGCGGCGTCCCCTGTATTTAGCTTTGCATTTGGGGCAGTTTAGTCCATAAGCTCCTGAATTCGCCATAAATGAAGTGGGTTTGCAAGGGGAGAGTAGATGTTTTAGGCATTCCTGTGTGGTAAATGAAACGTGAAAACTGTATTTCTGAAGAATGTGAGCTACATTTTGTGCTATTTTCCAAAGAACTAAATAGAAATAAATTTTGAAGGTTTCTGGGTGAGTGGGGTAAGGCTTGTCTAAGTTTTCAGTACTTTCGTATATAATTTGCGGCGTTGTATCCTCTCAATGTGTGGTACTGTATCTATTGGCGGTAGCTGTTTGTTTAATAGTGTGTGTTTATTTTAGAAAATTGCCTTGAAGTAGAGGGAGGCTAACAATTTTGAGAATCGTGACATGGAAAGCTGCGTATTTGTGAGAAGATGGATGTTCAAATGTGTTGAGAATGACTCTGTGTGTATGGGGGGGGGCTGATTTCTACAAACATAGAAAATGTGTTTTGTGTCTGCCCTAGAGATGGTTAGGTCTAAGAATTAAGTCTAATTGATTTCCATTTTCCAATTCCGTTGTGAATTTTTTGAGTGACTGCAGTTAAGTAATTCGATGAAGAGATCTAGTTGTCTTGTTGGACCTGACAAAGACAAAAAATGTCATCATTATAGCGGTACCGGTACGTTTGATTTTTGTAGAATGAGATGATTTTTCTTATACAAGACTGAAAACTGTCCATGAAAATATCTGTAATGTGTAGGGACAGTGCTGAGCCCATGGGAGTACCAGGATTTTGTTTGTAGAAGGAATTATTGGACGTTAAGTAGGTAGTGTCATCGCAAAAAGGAATCAAATTGTGTAGTTCTGTGCGAATTGGTACGGGACATGTAGCTTTGTCAATGATGAAGTCGTAGGCTTCCGCGGCCGGAGTCATGTGATTGATCTTGGCTGTCCGGGTGACGCCGCGTCGAAGGCTGTTTTGCCGACGTTTCGACCATCTTCTGAGTCTGGGTCGACCATCTTCATGGTCTGAAGACCAGCCCTGAGGAAGACCATGAAAAGATGGTCGCAACGTCGGCAACACAGCCTTCGACGCGGCGTCGCCCGGACAGCCAAGATCATTCGCTTTGTCAAGGATGTTTTGTAAAATTAATTGGGGAGCTAAGGAGTAGTTTGTAACGTCAAAGGATATCAGTTTAGCGTTGACCGGTATGTGAATGTCACTGAAGTTTGGTCATGAGTTCTAGCCCGTTTTTGATGGTATGGATGGGATTGTGATCGTGAAAGGTGGTTGAGTCTATGAACGAGTCTATGTATATCTGTGTTTTTTGTGTTTTCTTTGTGAATTTTAGGGAGACCGTAGAGGTGAGGAAGAGTGGGATTAGTGGGAATAAAATATCTGGATTCAGTAAATAGGGCGGCGGAGTCCTTGAGTTCAGTTCTCAACTTCACAAGAAGTTAAGTAGTTTATTGCTGGGTTGTTTAGGATATTTTCGATGTTTTCATCGTTTAGAAGTTTGTATCTTTTGTCACTGTAATCTTGCATGCCAAGTATGACGACTGTGTTCCCTTGGTCAGTGATTGTGAGGTTGTTTCTGTGACTTTCCTGAGAAGCAGTTAGTATTTTTTTTGTGTGTGTTTTTGGTATGGGAAGTTATGGTTTGGTATTGGAGAGAGCATTGGAAGTGTATTTAGCTTCAAGCATGTTCCTTGAGGAGGAAGTGTTCACGTCTGCCCGAATGCATGATTGTTTAAGTCGAGTGCTACTGAACTAAGTGACAGGACAATGTTTGAGGTCTCTTTCTTTTCAATGTTCGTTATTGGGTAGTGTTGTTTAAGAAAGGTTGATTACTTTAGGGTGGAAGACTGGATCGCCATAAGTGAAGGAGAAGGCAAGTGGAAAGTGGACAGGTACACTACAAGAAGCAAGTCGTCTCAACTTACGTCATTGTTACATTTTGTTTTCACAAAGACAGAAGACACGTTCTCTAATAGAGCTGTATGTTAATTTCATTATTTGTATTAATTGTATTATTGTCTTGTGTATTATTATTTTTTAAGATTTTGTATTTATTTTGTTCATTTCTAGAGAAATTCCCCCTTCCTTTCTACCTAGGGATAATCATCCCAGGATTGACCCATTCACATTCTTCCCCCGGTTCGCCGTCAGCTTGCCCGGCTGCTCCTAAGCGATGTGGGGAGGAGGCATGCGTGATTCTGGCTTGTTCATGCATAAGACATTGAAACCAAAGGGGGACGTTTTAACAATGAGAATTTAATTTACCTGTTAGTTCAAAAGGGCATCCTCAAGGTGAGACCTTTTATTACATGAATCGTGATTCTTAAACTAGCTTAAACCTAATACTTCATCTAATTTTTGCTGGATGGCCGCATTGCTGCGGCGGTGCCTAGGACTTTTTTGGCAGGTAGGTGAATTATGCACCTGGCGTCCGCAGTGCCGGGGGTCACACACGCCTGCCCGCTCTCCGCCTTCCCACCAAAAGAATCGCTTTCTCGCTGTATGCCTGCAGGGACTAAGCGTCGACAGAGCTATTTTCGGCAATTTTGCAGCATCGCTGTCTTGAGCGAGCTTCAATGCTACGCGAAATATTATTTTGCGTTTCGTTAAAATTTCAACGTAGGCGACTGTCCCATTATACTAGACTAATGATAACAGAAAAGCATCCGAAAACCGGCTCTCTGAATAAATCTAAGTTGACGGATATGACTTTCATTATTTGATCCTTAAACACAGTCTAGGAAATGTTCTGGAAACAGCAAGGAGGTTGCCATCCTGGGAGAAGTGAAAGCCCCTGAAGAAGGAGGTGACTGGAAGTGCAGGAGGTGCTACTCAATTATTAGATTTAAAATGGGACTGTTTTGTATTAGTAAATGCTCATGAATGATAGAAAAAATAGAATTTTTGAAACGTTTTAGGATTTTTAAATTTTCCAAAATGTGTTGTGATAAAGGCAATACCATTGCACTGTATTAATACATACAAAAATGTGTAAATTAAAAAAAATTGCGAACATTTTAAGATGAAAATGATTTTCCTTGCCTTGAGGAAGACCCCACTCCATCCTTTCACTTAAAAGTTGAGAATACAATACTAGCCAGTTCTCTCCAGTTCTTATTCCCCAGCACAAAAATAAATTCCTAAAGGTTATGAACCCTCAATGTCCTAGGTTGTATGGCCTAATTAAACTACATAAAGAAAATCTTCCAATTAGAACAGTTGCTAGTTTACCCAACTCTAGTACTTTGTCCCATTGAACATTTATAAATCCTTTTTTTAGCAGGAAAATTTCGCAGCGAGCAGTTTTCTGCAAGAAAGCAGTTTTTCGATATTAGGGACGCAAAAATTGTTTTATATTTCCAAAAATCTGCACGTTTTTTTCTCTATTTCAGAACCTTCATTACAATATTGCAACGTAATATTTTTACTTCCATGGAGGAATGTTTTGTACTACAACGTATCTCCAAAGTACGTTTAGCTGTTTATTTTTGGAAGTGAATCGATACGCAAGCTTTATTCTCATTAATAGAACCCCTACAACTACTAATAAATTAACTGGTGCTTTCTCAACTGCACTAGCAAGGCGCCCGGGAAAGGAGGTCGAAACAAACGAGTCCAAAAGAAAATCAAATGGTTAGTTTTTTTAAAAGTACATAAAGAAATAACTCCTGTTACAAGTTCCCCAAACAATTTTTAAACATTTACATCAAATATGTATATTAGAAACGACATGCTATATTTTTAAGTAAATCTAAAAATAAGTAACCATAAATGTGATATAAGTGCTATAAATATTTCTTACTCTAGTACTACAGGTATTAACACTTGTTTAAACAAATGATGTTGTAAACATCGATGTTACCGGATAACATGTGGTTCATTTTAACAAAAGTCACCGGTTTCAACACATTTTACGATTAGGAATAATTCTGTCAACGTATATGTGCAGTGTGTACTTTGATGCATTAAACTTTACTTAATATATATTCACGGATCATCTAGTATCCGATCCCCACATTTCAGAGTGCTCTCTAAATCCAACCCCGTGCGGTCTCTCTCTGGAGACCTGTAAACATAGATGTGCTTAATGCCTCTCCCTGCAATTGGTCACCAGTTGTCATTGTTTAATGTAGAAAATTTGGGAAATTTATATTTATTCCATGACTTACAGGTGTGCAACTCCCATAAACGCAGAGAATTTTGTTTTACGGGTAGTTGTGTAAAACGTGTTTATAATGTGACGTGCAGGCGCTGTAAGATGACCGTTGTCATTCACAGGTTATTAGTATATGCATGCTTTTGTACGATTCATTTGTGCATCGCAAAACAAACCATTTTTGAAGAAGAGTCGTCTCGTGTTAAGTGGTTCGCATTTGGGGAAGTGCCCCGCGCTGCCATCTGGGATGAAATTCTCTATGCCGATTCACACATGTCTCAGAGGAACTTTCGAGAAGTTGTGGCTTCGTAGATAAAATCATGTTTGAGTTTACAGTGCTTGTTTGATTCTATGCAGCGTGCTCTTATGAGTTTTAGTAGTTCTATTAGTGCAACTATTTGACACCATATTTCCATTTCCATTATTGCTAAACAAATTAAATTGACATTAGTTGTACACCTTTTTTTTTTGCTTTATTCAATTAAAGTACTATAAAATTTGTCTTTAATATCATACGCCGGGTACATAATAGCAGAGTTGTCAATGTAGGTTCCACAAACATTGTTTAAGTGTTTAACGTTGAATACCTTCTTCCATATTTGGGCAATAAAAATGAAAATAGGCGCTACCATATCAATATTGTATTGCTTTTGAATGCTTGATTCCAATATAGTGAAGAGAACACTTACAAGAATGACGTAGATTTCTTTTTCGTTGAAGTCCCTGATTTTTTGGAAATGGAAAAAGCTTATACTTCCCGTTCGTCAGCCCGTCCGTCCGTTTTCTATCCGTCAACAAGGAACCGTTCAAACGATTCCCTCCAAACTTGATATTCCCCGATCGACTTGAAGGTACTCGAGACTCCGCGAGATTCAAATAGATAGTTTGATTCTTTTGGGTACTTTGCATGAACCCTCAATAAAATTTACAATTTTTTTCTAAAAATTGTTCAAACTTTTTTTGTGAAACTTTGTCTTCCGATAACGTAAAGGACACATAAAAGAAAGGAGTGAAATTTTCGTGGACATTTTTCCTTGTCTTCTTTCAACTACAATATTGAATTTCTTTAAAATGCAATCTGTCCTTTAAAGACCTACCTTCAAATTACGTCATGCACAATGTTTCAAAATGTGAGTATTTGTCGTATAATTGTGCGTGAAACAAAAACAATTTTACTTTCCTATCATTAGAAGTAAAGGAAAGAAAGTATTGTAATCGTGCACCGCATTTTCGACAAAAGAAAACTTATATTGCCGAGCCCTGCCGAAAGCAGCAATCATAGGGGGTTTTCAAAACCGAGCAATTGCATTCAACATGGGGCATAGACAACTGAATTCCTTTCTTTAATGGAGGTGAACACGCCCACAGGGAAAAGTATGTAAGCAATGAAATGGCTACAGGTGCTGGTCATACCGTTATACGCTTTCCCCCCTCGAATAGCTATTCAAATGCATTGGAGCTGGCATGGGCAAAAATTAAAAGATATTTTAAAGAACGTAGCATATCTGGAGTCGTGACAGCTTCGTATTTACGTGAACTAACAGTCAAAGGATTTGAAGTTGTGCTGGCATCAGACTAGGAAAGTTACTGCAACCATATTGACAATGGAAATCGCAGTGGATGACATCATAATAAAAATAACTGAGAACCCAAGTGATGGTTTCAATTGTTCAGAAGAAGATGAAAATTAAGTAAGTACGTACGTAAGATGAAAATTAAGTTAGTACGTACAGTAATAGGAAATCTCATTAATAAGCAATATTATCACGAAATAGTAATTTTCATTTGCGGTTTCTATTAATTCCTTGATTATTCGTTCCATGCCTCTGCGAAGGCTCATGGGCAGCGTATTAGCTTCCCCTGCTGTGGTCCCGGTTTCAATTCCCGCTCGAGGCAAAAATAGGTGTGGCTTTCCTTTAAAATTGTCCCAGTTTCTGTAGCTGTGTGACGAAGAAAAGCTCAGGCAGGCAGATCTTGCTAGTTACAATGAAGAGAATACGTCGTGTTTGCTTCATGTTGCTCTTAACCCCCTAAGCATGGGAATTTAACTAGGCCCAAACATTGAGAACACCGGAAGTTAGCCGGCGAAGTCGGACTACCGAATCAGTAACGACAAATACGTTCTAATTTATCAAATTCGTTCTAATTTATCGTCTGTAATGACCTGTAATATTAAGAGCGAAAGAGGTGGTAATAGTTAGTATTAATAATAATGCAGCTGGCAACACCCGGGTGATGTGACGTAGGTAATCGTTGCGCTACTATTACATTTGCTTCCAATGATTTCTTTGGATGAATTTCTCGATATCTCAAAAGTTTTCTGCGAAAAGGAGCTTGAAATTCCGCATTTTAGCAACGCTCCAACGCCATTTTCTCAGTCACAATATTTATGTAGGGATAGTGTGAATAACATGTGATCAATGCCACTTTGAAGTATTATTTTTGGGTTTTTTAATTAAACAACGGTTTTTTTTTCAATATATCTTAAATCAATATTTACATTACGGGCATTTCTTATACATTGCAATTTACACGCAAATGAGAGAACAATTGATTCAAATAATTTCTTATGAGGTTTTTCGAAAATAGAAAGTTTTGGGTGAAAATTAGCTTCAAAATACACAAAATCAGAACTGCTCAAACGACGGTTTATTTAAAACGGCTGAAACTTTTCCAATGAAAATGTGCATTCAAAACTAGATTTTACCCTTCTAGAAAATTCTTTAAGTCCTGTTTCAATTCTATAATGAGGGATTCCAAAAATTTAGAAAATATTTTATAAAGAATGGGTGAGGCGCCAGTAGATGGCAGCTGAGAAGACGGTGTGGTAAAATCGAAAATACGATAGAAGAATAAGGAAACCAACTAGTACGAGAAAATTTCTGATATTCTTTAGCTCCACTAGTTTAATATTGTCTCCAAAATCGCTCCCATTGTTTAATTAAACATTGCCCTCGACTAGTTGTGCTGCAGCAGCACATATTTTCTCGCATTATTTTCAACTGCTCCACTATATTGCACTACTACATGAACATGCAAAAGCGTCTTCAATCAAGAAAAATTATTATCCGCACCGACACTCGAATACATGTTCTCAGTGTTAACTCGCTTCTGCATACAACACTACGCTACAGAAGCGTCGTATATTCGAACTTGGGCCGATGTTTAAAAGTGTAATTGCTTCTTCCAAATTTTTGTGATTTTAGAATTTACGAAAATACCTTTTATAATGAACGGATTTTTCATAACAAACTAAAGCAAAAATCATTACCTTCAATTCTGAAGTTTTAAAATTTTAACTTTTTGCAATTTTCGAAAATTCGGAGAGTTTTCCGAAGATGGGACTAACGTTATATTTTTCTACCGTGTCTTAAACATATGAGGAGAAACTTTAAAGAAAAATGGAGATGTTTTTGAGAAAAAATTGTTAAAAAATTTTAATTGCCAAAATTTTTGCAAAGCTGTACACGAAAAGTATACATATTTTCAAAATATTGAACATTACCTGATTTAAAGATCCGTCTAAAGATCAGAATTTATTCAGGAAATAAACCGGGAAAGGTGGTTCAGAGCATCTACTGATGTCACTGCAGTGCCTCTGACCGGGAAGTCCTAGGTTCGAGTCCCGACGGAGGCAGGATTTTCGTTTCTAGGTAGATAGCTAGATCGAGTTCTGTCGCTGTCTGGAGAAGAGTTCTGGCAGCCGGCTGCTCTTAACGGTAGTTTTTCATGGTTTCTCCTATCAACGGCAGACGAATGCCGGAGACCTAACATACGGGCAATAGACCACGCGTGATCTTTCTTTCCTATTTCTACCCTTTACTTACACACACACTTACAAGCATTACACTACCTCACATGCCGGTAGAGCTATCTGGAGCTTAGAGTTAGTCCCGGCTGAAGCAAGAAGATTTATACACTTTTTCGTTACCAGGGCCCGGCAATACGATTTTTTCAGAAATTTGCTGTTTTCCGGCGCACTATTACATAACTTTCTCTTCTTACGGAGTAAGTGTGGCAAAGCAAAAACGCTTAAAATGAAGTCTCAGGTTTTATTTTTGTTGATCTACCCAATATTTTTGAAAATTGCATAATTTCATTTTTTCGGCTTGTTCCTACAACAGCAATATACAAGATAGAGATTTTTACATTAATGATGACTGTTTTTCAAAGATAGATGTTGAATTAACTTAATGTACAATTTTTTGATAATATTAGTAGTTTTTGCGTACTTCTGAGTGATATTTAGGCAATTCTTAAACAATTATTTTCTCAAATACGGCTCCAAATTTTTTTTATGTATGCATCAAATCCTGGTATGTATCAAAGGACGGTAAGTTGGTAGTAGTACCATTTCTAGCGAACAACAAGTATTTTTGAAAACTGCAAAGACTTAACAAAACTACAAATATGAAGATAGAAATTATTGTTTTAACAAAATCGGTGCTCACAAATTAGATATTTGAAAACGTCAAATAGAATTGTTTGAAAAAGTTAGTAATTTTAGCGCAGTTTCTGCTGAAAATGAAACCAAATAATGAAAAAATATATTACACTAAACAGCTCCAATTTTTTTCTTTAAATATTTTTCTCGAATTAAACAAAGAGGGCTTAAAAGAATACCGGAGATCTAATTTTCGTTGAACTCCCTTGGTTTTTGAAAATTGCTGAAGTTAGAAATAATACCAGAAAGTATGCGCTGTTGTAGTTTCTCTAGTTTATACAATTATTTTCTGAAAAATGGCTCATTTTTAAATGAATATTCTCCTTGTATTATGAAAGAACTGTAAAAAATATAGTGCTAGTGCCATTTCATTTTCATTAAACTATCTGAATTTTCGAATATTACAAATAATTCGAGAAAGACTGTACTATTTTACCCACCCTTGTTGATCCGTGTAGTGCAAAGAGGTATTGATATTAACGAGTTAATATTAATGCTTTATGCAAAGATGTGATTTTCAATCCAAACGGTTGTGGATGATCGACCTAAGGAAGAATCCTAGTGGCCCGCTACACTAACTGATAGTTTTCCGTGGTTTCTTCTATCAACAACCGAAGTCGTTCACTAACAGATCGCGCGCGATTTTACCTTTCTCTTTCTTAGGAGGCCAGTCTGAGGCTTAGAACGTGACTGGGGTTGTGCCCTTCTGGAGGGGCCGACGTGTAGGTCAGCGCCGGATCTTACCATATAGCAGGTAGGAACACCGCCATCTCCTGGCACAAACCATTCACTACACTGGCGGGACTAAAGACGATGGCAGTTGACGTGGCAGGACGCATCGCTCGCCCGCCTGCGCTGGCGGCGCGGCTGCGCGCCTTTAACGGCTTCTGAGGCCGCGAGTGGAAAGGCCCCCGGCAGCGCCTCCGCTTCCGGCTGCCGACAGCGATCCGCCATTACAGCAGAGGGCGACACTGCGCCGCCCCCGCCCCGCGCCGCGCCGCCCCGCCCCGCCCACCCCGGCCTCGCTGCGCCGCCGACCGGCAAACGGGGCGCGTTCTCCAGGGCGAGAGCGCGCGGCGCCGGTCCAGCGGCTGCGGGCGATGGGAGGGGCTGCAGCAGGGGGCTGGACGGAGCGGAGGACGGCCGCTCGCGCTCCGCATACATTTACATTTTATACAATTTAAAATTATTTACTCTACAAGGCGGTCTTGGAATATTATGTTGGGGCATTAAGTATTCAAATCTGCAGACGTTTCCATTGCGGGAGCAACCAGCCGCTGCGCATTGCTCGGCATCGCCAGGGAGAGGAAGGGGGACGGGCAATGATGGGGAATGGTGAGGACGGTCGCAGAGGGTGGGTGATGGGACCGAGCGCTGAGGGCGAGCGGTGGGGACAAGCGGTGACGACGGGCATTGAGGTCGGGCAGTGAGGACGGGCAGTGAGGACGGACAGTGAGGGCGCTCGGTGAGGACGGGCAGTGAGGACGCGCAGTGAGGACGGGCAGTGAGGACGCGCAGTGGGGACGGGCAGTGAGGACGCGCAGTGAGGACGGGCAGTGAGAATGGGCAGTGATGTCGCGCAGTGAGGACGGGCAGTGAGGACGGGCCCGGTGATGGACAAGGAGGACTACGAGGAGGCGAAGAGGATCGGAGAAAGTAGACAGTGTAGTCGAATGGTGATATATTGAGGCAAAGAAATAGAGCTCACGAAGAACAATTGATAATATTAGGTACGAAACGTAGCACATTCAAGATTTTCCTTCTAATTTCGCTTGTATTTCGTGGGTATGAAATATGACGTTGATGAACATTCGAGAATATCACCTTTCTTCCGAATCGCTAGTCGGTACTCATTATTTCATTATCTTAAGCGCATCACCTAGTTATTACCTCCTGAGGAACATTAGACATGTTTCAATATTGGAAAAAATGATTCAATACGCCAGTATCGCGACAGTGACGGAACGCTTTCTACCATGTTGAGATAAGTTACTTTAGATCGAAGATCATTTCACTTCTTGGGTAGATTTACCAATTTACCGGGTAGATAATATTAACTTCCTTCAATTTGACACGGGATTCTACCCCTATTTTGAAACGGCGGACCGTAAGAAAGAGCGGAAATGAAGGCACGGCTTTGAGTGAGCCCTAAAGATAAACTTCATAAACATTTCCGGCGAAGGAAGGCACTTAACGTGGAACGACAATCTTTAGAGCACCGTGTTGCTAGTAGGAAGTCATTCTGCCAGGATGACACTTTGTTTTCTGACGCCGCAAATTCTCACACCGTAATAGAATATTAAAACAAGTTACGCCCCGGCCGCCGAATCGTATCATTTCACTCGGCATTTCGTTCGGCTAAACTAGCACCGTTTCCAATAAGAAATTAATGATCTCGCAGTCTGAAATAGTAGTGCAATTAAGGTTTTTTTTAAATTTCGTTTAATAGCCGAAATTGCATTAACGGAGAGCAGCAACAGAGTGCATCAACAGTGAATGCCCTTCGTAAATCATTCCGCTGCGCGAACCGGTTCGATTACTGAAGTGCGTTAGCCAAGCTGTGGCCGGCGGCCGTGCGCGCGCTCTGCCGGTGGAAGGTGGAAGCGGAGGCAGCTGAGAGCGCAACCGGAGAGGCCTGCCGGCGCGGTGCGGCGGTGGGGACACCGGGCGAGGACGAACGCTTTACAAACGAATTTCCACCGCGCGTCCCCCGCCGCCGGCCGGCGCTCGGCCGCAGCCGGGGGCGGCGAGGGCCATTGCAACGGAGCCGAGGGCGGGCGAGGTGGACTACACAGCACGAGGGTGAGGGTCGAGGACAGGTGGGAGCGGGGGAGGGCGGGGCGGGGGCCGGGACGCGGCAGGCGCGTTGCGGAAGGCCTCGGTGACCGCATTAGCACAGTCAAAGCGGGGAGGGCGAAGGCGAGGGGAGCGGGGCGGCGCGGTGCAGGAACGAGTGGCGGGTTTACGACAGCAGTTACTGTGTTGCCGAAACTAGTGCGGAGCGAGCAACAGCGGGGGAGAGAGAGCGAGAGGTTGCTCGAAGGGAGCGAAACAAACATCGGGAACGATAGCGCGAAAGGTTGAACGGGTAGAAAGTGACCGCCATATATCGCCGTTCTGCTTCAATCAGAAAGGAGGGACGGAGGAGTGAGGCAGTAGGGTTGGCCCAACGGGGCAGAGAGGACGGTGCGATTCCCTTCCCCAGCGCGGGGGGAGTGGCTTGTGTGGGGGTGGGGATGGGCACAGGGCGGCACGGCCGGCCGCATCGGTAGCAGTTCCTGCGTTGCCGCAATCAGCGAAGCAACGCGGAACGGCGCGGGAGGGGGCGGGGCGGGGCGGGACGGAATGAGGGGACAGGGAGGCGGCAGGCGCCGCTGGGTTGCCCAAGAGAGGAAGTAGGGGAAAAGGAGCGAGGCAGAGGCATGACTGGAGCGGAGCGGGGCGGAGGGTGAGGGGGCGGCGAGGGGCGGGGGGCCAATTACCACGATCCGCAAAGCGTCCAAATCAAAGCGCCATCGCACTCGTCCGCCGCAGTTTTGCAAATCCGCGCGCCAACACAAGAGCCTTAGCCGCAATTTGCGGGATCGTGATGGATGATAGCGCTGCCGCCGCCGCCGCCGCCACCGCCCGCGCGACCGCGCCACAGCGATCCCCCGCGATGTGAATGCCGGGATTATCTTCACGTTGCGATATAATCGCACTGACAGCTATTCAGCCAATCGGACGCGCGGCCGTATGGCACCGCCATCGCGCCGCCCCCGCCCCTATCGCCCATTCCCCACACCCCTGCGCTCGCGCCAATTCGCTCCTCGTTGCGAGAAGAATGCGGGAATCCAACGCACCAAGAACGCGCGTAACAACTGAAGCACCGCAGTGGGGTAAAGAACGGGGGAGACGGAATGATTGGGGGAGGGTGGAGAGGAAAGGGAGACCTCTCCACACGGGGCAAATGACGGGGGCGGTGGATGTTGAGCTTGGGGCGGGGGCGGAATAGAATAGTGACCACCTTAAGTGGAGGCCGGGCCTGACCGGCCTCGCGCCCCGCGGGAACGTGACGCGGGGACGGCAGGGGGCGAGTGGATGCGGCGGGGAGCAATGCGGTGTCCCCGCACAACGCTATCGGCTCCGCTGAAAGGATCCCGTTGATGCTGAAGTGCAGCGCTCGAGAGGGCAGGCGTTCGCCCACTGCGCAGTCGGCTTTCCTGTGTTCGCGTTGGCGCACGCAGCGGGAAAGGTGCCCTGCTTCTACAATGATTGGCATCGTATCATCATCATCATTAACAGCAACAAGGTGAAAGGTTATTTTCACAGGTCATAGAAAAATACTCGTTGCAAACCAAAATATTCTATGTAAAGTTATCTGGCTGACACTCCACTTGGAATAATGTAGCATGGACTTAGCAAAATGCGCATGGACTCCTAAGCACTGCGAGTTCGGAACGTTTCAGAAATATGTATATAATTATGTCCTTTACGGAAACATTTCTTTAAACTATATTACCTATGGCATCAGGAAAGACTTCATTGGGTACGTTACTAAGTTAAAAGCGTGCAAAAATTAAGATAGAGTGAAACATGACCTATAGGAATTGTATTTTTTTTTTTGTAACAGCAAACAGGAGAAAAATGAACAACAGCAATACTTCGTTTACTGATATCCTGTTTTTGTAGACATTGGGGAAAATAAATTTGTGTTTAATATTCACAGTAGAGGTAACTTCAGACACACAAGAAACCTGGCTTCACTCTCTTGTGAATTACCTCGTAGATCTTCCTACAGTATATCATATTGTATTACATTTTCGTTACAAATAATACGAGAAATTGAATGTGATTTTGTACCACCACTAGTTTGTACTAAACTGTAGATTTGTCGTAAATGTATTAAGGGGTGTGGGTTATTACCGTGAGTTGGCTATAAAACTAGAGACGGAGAGAATGGAACCGAAGTCAAGCACGAAATTGCGTTGGTTATAAAATAATGTGTTTTAATACAAGCATATTCCTGATGTGAATCTACACGTGTTGGAACATAGGTGGCCAAATTAATTGAAATTTGACTCTGTACTTGGAATACAATCAGTTATAACCACTCGTTGGTCCGAATTAACAGCAAAGGGTATAAATTTTAAACGTCTTCTTCAACTCGGCAGAGAGAAAATAAATTAATTTTGGCGTGTTACAACTGTTTAAACTGATTCCAAAGATGACCATGACAGCGCGCCACAAGCCAGACTCAAAGACTTGTACGAAAGCAATTTATTGTCGACTTCTTAGAATTCGACTCTTTTCTACTTCAGACGCGACAAAGTCACATTGTTTGAAAATCAGGGAAGCCGAGCAAATTCGTCGCGACTAGCCTCGCTCGTGTGAAAAGCTGGTAATGCACGCGTATGCATCGAGTGCACTGACAGTTAATTCAATTGCGTGAGGTTGGTGTTGCGACTGAGATCTCTAAGATTCGCAAAGCAGTATAGTTGGCGTGTAAACGTAGTTCACACACACCAATTCCGAGAGAAAACCAGGAAGAAAATGATTTCCTTTCCTCCTAGACAGGTAACACTAACAATTTCTTCAATACTTAATGATTCTTACGTCTAGGAATGCTAACAGTCTGAATATTGTCGTTTTCAGAGTCTCCCCTCATGACAATACTGCACTAAAAGGCGATTAAGAGTTACCTTGGCACAATCTCTTCAAAAAGTTCTTCCAGTATTTCGGAGCCTCAACAACATGACATATACATTTTCAAAATACATATTCAACATACATCTCAAGGGTCCTTGAAAAAGCACGCCGGTTTTGATATATTCAATTATGAGCTTAATTTTTTAAATACATTAACGAAATACATTAACAAATTCATGACACCTTCCCATTTCAGGCATGGAAAACGATGTCGGCCCCAAGACCTTCCTAGCGTGCCGGCATGCAAGAATTCTGTCCGTAAAATTTTCTGCGGTTACCAGACAAGACTATGTGGATGTCGTCAACAACTCCTTGCATTTTCTCCTTTATTCGCCGATGTTTCGGGGGTTTTGGTATAAACCGATGATTTAAGATAAACCCTTGCGATATTTCCTTGGGGATTAAGTAATGTGATATATAATACTTCCCTCTGGAAAACGCTTGAGAAAAAACAACGTTTTTGGGTTAACAGCCACTATATTACGAACCTCCTTGACGTGTTACACGGAGAACCACAATGAGATCGCCTAGAGCTCTTAAAGTGCATCGTTGAAACCGTTTCATTGAACTTTATAATAACACTGCAAACAGCGCATTCGATGTGTAACTATCGCGCCATAGAATCACCCAAAGATGTTGTATAGTTGCTGTATAACTTTCACCATTCTGAAAAAACATCCACAATCATTATACCCTGCGCAATAGTAAATTGCTGCATGAGTGGACACGCGGAAGAAATGCGAGAAATTTACACAGACATTCGGAATGTTTATGAAAATCGTAATGATAGAGGAAGTACCAGAACCCGGACCCTCATTTTGTTTTCGAATATTCTTAAATCCAATTTTCCGCATGTGCAATGAATATCTTACTTAGTTATACAAATTTTGTATTATACTTAAAGATATTGGCCTTGTAGTTTAAGAATAAAATAACTTTTTCGTAAACATTACGTTTTGTGGATTTTTTAAAAAAGTTTCCTAATGTGAGCGCCCGCAAACATTTTAAGAAATGGGTAAAAATGAATGAAATAACTGCATATAGATTGAACGCAATATAATTTTACAAGAAACAAGACGAACATCTTATTCATAAGAAATAGTCTATGTCTTGCACGTAGTCTACATATTCAACTGCGACAAAAATGTCATATATAAGCATCGTTTCCCGCCGCCGCACATTCTACATGAGTCCAGAACGAACATATGAGGCACATCATCCATATTCTCCTACAGCACTATGAAAATTTCCCACTGCAAAATATACACTCTAGATGTTCTTAACCTGAGAGGGAAGATATTCCTGGTAGAACTTCCAATGCGGAAGAGCCAGAGGATATTCAATTCCTCACCGGAATGGAATCTTTCTTTTGTTTTTTGTTTAATTTAAGAATTCTCTTAAATTACTCTTTTTTCGGCTTCTCTGGAATTAACTTCTGAAATTGTCTCTTGACCTCTTTCTTCTTCCTGCCCCCGCGAACTCATAGGCTTAAGTGTAGGCTCTTGTTTTTTTCTTTGTCTCTTAAGGTATGAGTGCCAAAAATGTTTTTATTTTAAAAGACTAAAAATTGGGGGATCTGCGTTAGAAACCTTTGGGAGACTCATGTTAGGCCCCAGCGTGTTTATATTCCAAATGTCAAGAAGGTTTTTACAAGGCAAGTAAAATAAATTACATTACCCTACATTAATAGCTTGTAATGTCTCATTCAAAATAATGGATTGTTCAGAAGACTTACTTATGAAGTATTGAAATCAGGCAACCGAGAATAAGCATTTGAAAGAACTTTGCTTTTCACTGTTCGCATCAATGACCGACTGCCCGGCGACAGATGAAGATGAAGACAGCAGAGATACAGAGCAGCAAATCAAGAGACTCGCATTAGGAACCGGGCTCAGGTTTGGGAACTTTCTTCTATATAACAATGACGCCAGGCGACAAACGAAAATATACCATACCATTCAAAGTCTTATGCATAGGCCTTATTAAAAAACCTCACATACTTTCATTGACTTCAGATGCACGTAACAATTGAAAGAAATCTACGTAGCCTTCGGCCTTGAAACACTGTTTTCTTAGATACTCAGAAACTGGGGAAAACAATGAAATCAATACAATGAAAAAGTTTCGATTTTGACAGAAAAAACGCAGAAACGTAGAAAAACGCAAACGAAGACGCCTCCGGATATTATTTGTTATTTAAGTGTTGTGTTAGGGAACAAACCATTTTTATTTCCTTCGTATGTAAAGATTTGGTGTATTGTACATGTATAAAAAATAAGCTCTGAAGTCAATTTTAAGCATATTTTGTATAATAATCTTCTTCGAGATTTCAAATGGCTGAGCCGCAATAAGCACTCAAAAGTTGGTTTGAAAAAATATTTTCTACACACCAATGTACATTTCAGACACATATAAACACTCCAGAATCATGTAAAGTGTATATTTTTTACAAAAAATTAGTATATTTTTTCACACAGAAAAATTGAGACAGAAATGAAAAGTATCCAATTTACATAATTCAATTGCTTGTTTTATTTCTGCGTTGTTTTTTTGTACACAAAACGTTTTTTCAGACCAACTTTTGAGTGCTTATTGCGGCTCAACCAGTCGAAATCTGGAATGAGTATATATGTACACGAGATGTTCATTAAGTCCGGTATCAGTTCTGTTATTGTACTGCACAAAAACTGTAAACAAACAAGTTTTCATATGTATGTCTTATAATAGAGGAACTCAAATAGTTCTTGAGCAGTGTGCGTACAATTTTTTGGAAAACCATTTGGTGTGACTTAGTCCTGCAACGTTTTTGCTCTTGCAGTTCACCATTCTTTTATTCCCAAAACGATTGATCAACGTTTTTCGAATTACAGAAATCGTTGGTTGATCTAGCCACAATAAACCACACACACATTCATTACTAACCTGAAATTTAAAAATATAAAGCCCCCACACACATACATTACTAACCTGAAATTTAAAAAGTTAAAACCACAACTCTACATAAAAATGAAGAAACGAAAAGTAATATTTTTATAATTAACGAGGTTGTGACATCGAAGATTATGTTATTACTTTTTCCTTATTCATTTCCTTTCATTCACACATGAGGGCAGATTTTACTTCAGGACTGCCGTTATTTAACACGCGCCTTCGATTTCTGAAATAGACAAGTTGCTAATAAAAGTGCTAACCCGATTTGGCGCATGAAGAGCTTCGTTCGCGCGGGTGCAGAGATGAGTGGGTCCATGGCAGGAGGCGCCACCGCGGCTGCAAAAGCGGTGTAACGAGCGCAATTAGAACGTGACGGCGCTGCGACTTGCGAGGCGAGTGCGCGGGCGCGGGCGTGGGAGGGGAGGGAAGGGGCCCCTGAGACGCGGCTGCGGGGGTGGGGAGCGCGGGCCGCGGTTGCGGGCGCGAGGGAGGGAGGGGCGGAGGCAGAACCACAGCGACAGGACACGGGGGCGGGGCGCCGAGCTGCGGCGACGAGGACCGGGGGGCGGCGCTGGGGGAGGGGGCGAGGGGACAGCAGGAATGGGGTCGGAGGCCTTGAGCGCTGGGCTCGGAAACTGAGCAACGGAGAACGGGGTCGTGCCGTAACTGGTGCAGCGAAGAACGTAAATTGCGAATTTCTACTCACGTATCCACCCGCAGGAAGGGTTGGCACTCGAATACGACACTCTTCGTCGGCACGCACGGGAAAGAACACTTAACAGAAATTGTCCTTTTCAGAACGAATTTACTCTTAGTGGAGCTGTTTAATTAATGCCCAAGGACGAACTGTCTATACAAATGATTTGTCAACTACGTTAATTTTTTTGCTAGTAATAGAAGGGTATTTTCCGAATATTATGCTTCACTTCAATTAAAAATTGCAATTTTTCAGATGTGTCACTTTTTTTGGTCTGTGAACTAACTAGGACAGGAATCGTATACACGATTTTCACCAGAATGGATATTCCCAAATCAGTCAAGTTTATGTCACGGCCCCTCGAATTACAAATTTAATTTTTAAAATAAGAATTGAAATTTTGAATTAGAAATTTGTCTTGTGATTTTTGAGGGTACTTAACCTGAAGTTTCTACGATATTTTCACTTCTTTTTAAATGGCCCCAATTTCTTTTTTATTTTTGTGTTTGCTCCAAAACTACACATTCCTATACTATGCTACGTCCGAATTTCATTAAAACCTCTGAATTTTCAGAAATTGCGGATCCTCTTTCGATTCATCTACAAATTACATGATTGAAGATACATATTTTTCTTAAAAATATCTGTTTTTCAAAATAATATCTTTAAATAATGGTAGGTAACAAAAATCGTGTTGGAGCGATTTCTTAAGTGTGTGTGGAAAAGAAATCTGTTTCATGAACATTTGCAATGTTTAACTCGGACATATTATCCTGAGAAAGTTTGTGAAAATTGTGACTAAGACAAAGATAACGGTAAAACAACACGATAACACATTTGCAAAGGGTCTACATATTTTTGGGCATGTGAATTTTCTATCGAGAAGGGCTTTATGCTGGATAGTTTTAGATTTGCGGTTAGTATTTCCAGAGAGTCTGCGCGAACCCACTGGCATGTGTACCCTGTGCCGTAGGTAAGGTAGCCACATCTCTAGCAAACTTCGCAACGAAAATTCATTTTGAAAGACCAATTTTTAATGTTTCGAAGTTCGAAGAGTCACTGACTCTCAGTACTAAAGGTACAAGGTATGTTTAGATAAGTATTAAAAGAATCACTTACTTATGGACTTTACTTTCGAAGGCTCACATTGTACACGCACGATAATCAAAATATTCGTGATAGGTTAAAACTATATTTAAACTAATAATGTAATAATGACGAAAGATGTGGAATACAGTGACTACGCCGCCTAGTACACCTGCCGAAATCAAATATTAATATATGAACACAATGTAAATAGTTCAATCTAGAGGTAAGTTATTCCATATTCATATTTTTAAAAAAAAATTATACATAAAAATACGTGATAATACGGGAATTACAACGTTCGGGAACACATAAACCTTCGGGAATTACATAATTCGGGAAAAACAACAAATAATGCGTGATTATTCGGCAATAAATAAAATTATTGTATCATAATTATTATTTTATTTATGTTGACATTGAAACCGCTGAAAACAATTTAGGAGCGCATGTGGCCTCCAGGTGAGCTAGTTTTTCAGAGAATTGCGCATGTACAGTACATTTTTAAAAGGCTGCCCTCACGTCCACCCGGTCTTTGCCCCCGCGGAAACTCCAGAGGGGTCCCGCGGCCAAATGAAACTTCAGGCAAGTTGCGGATATCAGTCGGAAGAAGCCGCACTTTTGCGCAGAGGTCCACCCGCCCCAACCCGTCCCGCCCCGCCCCGACCTGACCCGACCCGCACCTCCTCTCCCCACCCCGCTCCGTCACGCCCCACCCTGCTCTACCCCGCCCTGCTCCGCTCCACCCAGCCTCACTCACTCCGCCCCGCTTCGCTTCCCTCCGACCCGCTCCACCCCGCTCGACACCGCTCCACCCCGCTCCACACCGCTCCACCCCGCTCCACCCCGCTCCGCCCCGCACCGCCCGCTCCGCCCCGCTCCGCCCCGCTCCGCCCCGCCCCGCTCCGCGCTCCGCCCAGCTCGCCCCGCTCCGCCCCGCTCCGCCCGCTCCGCCCCGCTCCGCCCCAGCTCCGCCCCGCTCCGCCCCCGCTCCGCCCCGCTCCGCCCCGCTCCGCCCCGCTCCGCCCCACTCCCGCCCCCGCTCCGCCCCGCTCCGCCCCGCTCCGCCCCGCTCCGCCCCGCTCCGCCCGCCCCGCCCCGCTCCGCCCCGCTCCGCCCCGCACCGCCCCGCCCCGCCCCGCTCCGCCCCGCTCCGCCCCGCTCCGCCCCGCTCCGCCCCGCTCCGCCCCGCTCCGCCCCGCTCCGCCCCGCTCCGCCCCGCTCCGCCCCGCTCCGCCCAGCTCCGCCCCGCTCCGCCCCGCTCCGCCCCGCTCCGCCCCGCTCCGCCCCGCTCCGCCCCGCTCCGCCCCGCTCCGCCCCGCTCCGCCCCGCTCCGCCCCGCTCGCCCATCGCCCGCTCCGCCCGCTCACGCCCCGCTCCGCCCCGCTCCTTACACCGCCCCGACCGTCTCTGCGTCCGTCTCCACCTTCACCTCGTTCACCTATGGCCCCCGCGCTTGTTTTTGACCCTGGTGCACTCGTTCCACTTCGCCGCCACCGTCAATGCCACTGCCTGCACCACACCCGTCTGCACCTCCTGTCTCTCCTCATCTCCCCTCGTCACCCCCCAACCGTACCCCCTCATCTCCCTCGCCCCCTTCCCCCTCCCCATACGTATCCTCACTCCGCTCCTCCACCACACCTACGGTCCCTGTCCCCATCGCGCGCTTCTTCTCAAGCCCGCTCTACACCACCTCCACCCACGCTCATCTTTCGTGCGCAGCTACAGCCATCGCCTCTTGCTTCCTGGGAAATCTTCGTATTGCGTTTTCGTCACTTTGACATATTTCCAATAATAAGCTCTTCCGCTTCGTCCTAGCGCCCGCCACCACGCCATGGTTTTACTTCATTACAGGCGCGCTCTTAATTTAAAATCGATACACCTCATTGTCTTAAAAGCAGTTCATACCGCCGGCACCCGCGGCAGCGCCAAAAAAGAAAAAGCCCCGTGGTAATTTGTCATGGCAGCATCACTGCTCCAGCGCTCTCGCCGCGCCAGCCAGAGCTGCGAGCGAGCGAGCGAGCGAGCGAGGGAATATTTGCGCCCGCGGCCGCCACGACCACCCGTCGCCCGCGGCCCCTCGCGCCGCACGCCCGGGGCGCCGCCGGGCGACGAACAAGCTGACCCGGCGCACAACCAGGCCTGGACTCGCGTACAGGTCCTCTGTCCCCGCCTTACTAACTTCTATGGCGTGACAAGTCGTCGAAAACGAAACCTTTTGCCAATCAACATAGTGGTATATTTCATATTGCAAAGTTACGTGCTACATTATCGTGCTACATGTTAGGCGATCCTGTATTTCCATGTGTTCGGCAGGAACGTGTATCTCTTTGACTTGTGGTCAGAACGTGGCCTGCAAAACACATGTGCCTAAAGAGGTTGCCTAACGGCGCGGGAAAAATGTCGCTATTGGAACTACGTAATAAATTTCCGCCGTATCGTCATTGCTAATAGTAATTATTTCGACCATATACATGTTATTTCAAACATTTATTCTGAGACTCCTTGTAGAAGTCGAAAGAAGATTGGCGCGAGGTGGGAACATGTGGGAACCATGAAAGGAAGTGATAAGCTCAGAATACCCTCTATGCAACTTTTAATTAAGATCACGCTCGCCTCCCATATTCCCGTGTCTTTTTCATTGCTCCTTTTTTATTTTGTTTATTTTAATGCGTAAATATCGATTTGACTAAAAATATTGACACAGAGAATAATTATTCAGATCGTCTTCAATAGCTTCAATATTTTTTA
This sequence comes from Teleogryllus occipitalis, assembly GCA_011170035.1. Lineage (NCBI taxonomy): Eukaryota > Metazoa > Arthropoda > Insecta > Orthoptera > Gryllidae > Teleogryllus > Teleogryllus occipitalis. The sequence continues at coordinate 27,438 of BLKR01010128.1, forward strand.
AATCTTCTTGAAATTTACCACGCAACACTGATTTAATTATCAATAAAACCAGGAAAAGGAGTTCGAACTGGACATTACTTTTTCTGTGGTTCAAAAGATGTAATTTTCAGATCTAATATCCCTCACCTTTACAAGATATTGCAAATCTTATTCATACATTGATACTACACTTTCACCAACGTTGCATTTGGAAATGCTGGAAAGGATGACAATTAGTGAAGTGAAAGGGCTGTGGTGGCGACGGTCGAGGTCGGATCGAGACACGCGACGGAATCGTGCAGAAATCGGACGAGATGGGAATGGCTTCGCGTCGAACCGGGACGTAATCGAGCCAGGTGCGGGTTTGATCGGAGCAGACAAAGATGGCTATGGAATTAGTCTGCGATTCAGTGGAGGTATAAATTGAAAAAACGAGAAGATTGGTTCAGGATGAGGACCCGGCCGGAATCATGCAATCAGGCATCGAGAGGCGACAGGACTCCGAAAGGCAGCCTCCGGTCCGGGATGGAGCGAGACCGCTCGGAAGCCCAGGCTGGAAGAGCGACCCGGGAGCGCAGGCGGACGAATGCGAGGCGTTGCGAAGAGCGGTTGGGCATTGCCAGCGTCGTAGCCTTCAAGACGCTGCTCTCGTGCCCCATGTCCTTCCCGGGAAGCTGTACTGGAGCGCGTGGCGCGCGAGGTTGGTGGAGTCCGCGAGCAGCAGAACGGCCTTCTCGCCACCCCGCCCCGCCCCCCGTCACCGACCTCTCGGCCCACCTCCCCTCCCCCTCAAGCCCCGCCTCCTTCCTGCGCAGCTACAGACACCTCATAAATAGCCGCCTTCGCGCTGATGAGGTACGACCCCGCCTCCGCCCCGCCTCGTGCATTCATGGCTTTGCCAGGAAGGCGGGCTTCCACAACTTCCTAATAGGGCAAGGATTCATGGCAGAAATTATGGCTATGAATTAATAGCTTTACGTCTATACATATATCTCGTTTCATAAGAAGAGGATGAATCTGCAGGGTGCTCGACGAAGAGGCGGCTGGTCATGAAAGCATTCGCAGCAACGAAAACTTCTCAGGTTTAACGGCGCCCAATGAAGGGCGTCGTTCCTGGCTCCAGGCACGGCTCACTCTCCTTCCCTCGCCTTCAGCCCCTCCCCGCTTTCCACTCGCGCCGTTGCTTCAGGCTTCCTTCAGACACACCACGCCTCTTTCAATCAGCCACCGGCAGAAGAAGTCAACGCAGCGCGGAGCGTGAGACGCGTGGGGGACGGGGCGTGGCGGGGGGGAGGGCGGCGCGGATCGCGATCATTTCGCCATGCGCCCTCCGCTAAAGGATGCGCAACGCGCGGTTGGACGCTGGCCTGGACCGACTCAGTCCCTCCGGAGGCCCCACGCAGGCCCCCCGCCGGGGAATCGCCTTGAGCCCCCAGCCGAGGCCCACTCCCCGCCCGAGGTCCCCGAGCTGGGCTCCCGCCCAGGCCCGCCGGACCCCCGCCGGACCCCCCGCCGGACCCCGAGCTCCGCCAGAGCTCCGCCCGAGCACCCGCCGAGCACCGCCGAGCACCCGCCAGAGCACCCCGCGAGCACCCGCCGAGCACCGCCCGAGCACCGCCCGAGCACCCGCGAGCACCCGCCCGAGCACCCGCCCGAGCACCGCCAGGCACCCGCCCGAGCACCCGCCCGAGCACCCGCAGGCACCCGCCGAGCACCGCCCGAGCACCCGCCGAGCACCCGCCGAGCACCCCCGCCGAGGCACCCGCAGGCACCGCCGAGCACCCGCCCGAACACCCGCCCGAGCACCCGCCCGAGCACCCGCCCGGCACCCGCCCGAGCACCCGCCCGAGCACCCGCCCGAGCGCCCAGGCACCCGCCCGAGCACCCGCCCGAGCACCCGCCCGAGCACCGCCCGAGCGCCGCCCGAGCACCCGCCCCGAGCACCCACACGAGCACCCGCCCGAGCACCCGCGAACGCACCCACCGAGGCACCCGCCGAGCACCCCCTTGAGCACCCGCCGAGCACCCGCCGAGGCACCCGCCGAGCACCCGAGGCACCCTTGAGCACCCGCCCGAGCACCCGCCCGAGCACCCGCCCGAGCACCGCCCGAGCACCCGCCAGGCACCCGCCCGAGCACCCGCCCGAGCGCCGCCCGAGCACCCGCCCGAGCACCCGCCGAGCACCCGCCCAGGCACCGCCCGAGCACCGCGAGCACCCGCCCGAGCACCCGCGAGCACCCGCCCGAGCACCCCGCCCGAGCACCCGCCGAGCACCCCGCCCAGGCACCCCGCCCGAGCACCCCGCCCGAGACCCTGTCAGGCCCACCCCTCCGAGTCCCTCGCTTGGAGCCCCCACGGAGTCCTCTGCCTGAGCCGAGACCCCTCTCGAGCCCACCCCTCGAGTCCTCGCTTGAGCCCCCCCACCCGAGTCCTCTGCCTAAGCCCTCCACCCGATCTCCCTCGCCCGAACCCTCCGCCCAACCCTCCGCCAAGCCCTCTTCCCGAGCCCTCCTCCCGAGCCCCCGCAGGAAATCACCGCGCTCCAATCTTGCGCCGAATTCGGAAGTGGCTTTGCGCGCTCTCACGCGGGGGCAGCGCACTCCACGCGGAGATGGGCCTTCTCTGGTACGGCGGCGCTCACAGACGCGCCAGTTAGTCGTCAATTAATAAGACTCGATTTGTTCATACAATTAACGGAAAATATATTACATCGATTCCCTTCGGGCGATTAACATGTAGTGCTTTTACGATTATTTCGATCCATCCTTGGATATTTTCGATTACAATTGTTTTATTAATTTCATTTTATTATTTTATTTCAGTTATTATTTTTTATAAATTCGATGTCAAAGAGATAAAGTGAAATTTTAATGGTATTGATAGCATTTTCAATGCAAAATGATTTTTTGAAGTTTCCACCTGTTTAAATTGTAGTGTGGAAGTTTGTCTGAACCGAATGTGGGAACTTGCGGGAAAAAAATTGGACCAATAATTTTTTAACAATAAAGCAAATGTTTTGTGTGGAAAAAGACGGAACCATTTTACGCTTTCATTTTGTAGATAAAAATGATCGTAAAGAGAAAAGCGATTTTCTTTCATTCTAATCAACTTAGTTTTTCTAATTAACTTTCTCTTTATATAACGTTATATTACATTTAATCGCCGAATACTAATTGAATGGTGTAATTGATCCATTATCAATTAATCGAAATGTTTTCAGTAATAGCTCATCCCCAGTTGAGGTACTGATTTAACAGACCGGGCGAAACAAGGGGCTTATGCGATGGTGCGGTCCGGGACGGAAATCCGAGCCGCTTATGTTTATTTATTGTCAAATTATTTATTCACTGTAAATGCTTATTCAGGCCACTTTGGTATTTATATTCTGTGGTTTCGATGTTTAAAACAGAAAGATATCTAATATGGGGCAATTCCATGCATTGCATATACAGATAATTTTTAAGAAAAATCGAATTGTTAATACCGTGAACAGCTTTCGAAAAAGCTAAAATACTTCCAATGGACGCTTCGTTTTGACCCATTGAGGCAGCAACATCTTAAGGAAAGAGAATTTCGTTTTTCTCTCGATTTATTAAAAAAAAGCAGTAAAACAAAGTTTGTGACGAGGACTTAGCGCGTTGTCTTGAGCACCAGAAACCGTACCCTCACCCTCTCATTGAGGATAGCTGACTGATGAATGAAAATACTAACAAAACATTGTTAGAAACAATATAAAAGCCTTAAAATATGTTTAGAAAAGCAATTCGAACCGTTTTATCTCATTACGGTTTTGTTGACAGTTGATTATTTCACGTAATAAATGCTACTTTTAACACACGTTCAGAATACTTTACGTGGATAGCACTTCCTCAAAAATGTTCCTTCTCGTATTTATTTCAAACTGTCAACAAATATTTAAAATCATTTGTACATTTTCATTTCGGGCACTAAAAAGGTTTCGGGTGGTACTGGCACTTCTTCTTTCTTCTTCTTCCCGACAGGGTTTATGTCATATGACCTGTTCCGGCACATTTTTCTTCTCGGCCTGCCAATGTCCCTTCTTCCTTCTGTTCTATAGTTCATAGCTATGAATGGAAGTCGGTTCGTTCGCATTCTCGACACATGATTGTACCATTTTTAACTTATTTTCGAGGATGAAGTCATATAATTCTTTTACTTTTAAAACAGCTCTTATTTCAGAATTCCGTTTCTTGTCGAGTAGCGAACACCCTAGTGTATTTCGGAGAAATTTCATTTCCGCCGTTTGTATTTTATTTTTGATCTTTTTCGTGTTCACCCATGTTTCGCTGACATATATAAGTGTGAGGACTGCAATTGTCTTGTAAGACTTAAGCCGTGTCTCCTTTCGTGTTCGGTTTCTCAGATACTTGTGTATCGTTCCACAAACATTTTGGAATTTTACTACTTTATCTTCCACGTCATCTATATTACAGGATGTATCAGAGCCCAAGTACTTGAAGTTGCTAGCTTGTTCTAGATTGCAGATTCCAATCGTTATTTTAAATCTTACTGGATATTTGCCTTGAAATGCGATGACTTTTGATTTGTGAGCGGACATTTGAAGTTCATATTCTTCAAGTGTTTTCTTTAAGATAAAAATTGACATTTGGAGTTTGTTTTCAGTCTCTTGTATCACTCCTTTGTCATCAGCGTATAAAATTAAATTGAATTGATGTAAAGTGTTGGTGATATTGAGCAACCTTGCCTTACTCCTTTATTTGTAGGGACAATTATATTAGGTTTACAGTTTCCTAAGATGATCTAAGTTTCTCTGTAAACACTCTTTATAACTTCGATAAGATGTCTTGGGTAAACCGTCAGTTATAATATCTCCCATAGAAGAATGCGTCGAACATTGTCAAAAGCCTTTTCAAGATCTACAAAAGCAAGATACGTTTCTTTGTTATGTTCTCTTCACGCTTCTATCAATTATTTTCAGGTAAATATTGCATCTGTAGATGAACGGCCTTTTCTAAATCCCATTTGCTCTTCTGAGAGAAGTGCCTTCAGTCGTTGATTCAGAATTCTAGCGTATACTTTATAGGTAGTGTCTAGCAGACTTATTCCTTGATAATTCTAGGTGTTAGTTCTATCACCTTTCTTGTACAAGGACACGACTTTCGCCTGTAACCATTCTTGAGGAATCTTGAGCTGCCTCTAGCACACATTAAACAGCTTTAAAAGGTGTTCATGTAATGTCTGACCTCCATACATCAATAATTCGCTGTTGATTCCATTTGGTCCGGGAACTTTTTTAGCTTTAATCCTTTTAAAGCAATTGTCAGCTCTTCCCATATGATGTCAACTTCTGGATATTTTTCTCTATGGGTAACTGCAGCGTTATCTTTATCATTGTACCACAGAGATCGGTAATGTTCTGCCCACTTATCTATTTCTATGCTTCTGACTTTTGCATCCTCTTTTATAGATCTATTTAGAGACTTCATAAATTATAATATAATAATACGCTAAAGACTGTCTTCCATGTACTTCATGTTCAATATTTGCGATAAATCTTTCCCAAGATGCATTATCGGCTTCCTTTATCGCATTTTTTGCTTGGTTTCTTGCGATGTGGTACTCTAGTTTATTAACGTGTGTTAGGTTGCTTAGATATTTATTATTACATTTTTCTTTATTCTAACTAATTCTTCTATTTCTGTCGACCAGATTTTTAACCTTTTTTTACTTTTCAATTAATTTTTCATCCCCAGGGCTTCCTGCGGATGAAAAAGAAATTGATTTATTGTTACAGACACAACGACAACATTTTATAAGTAACCGACTGTACAGGGAAAGCGTGAATGAAGGATAAAGCAATTAACTAAGGATCTCAACAACCTTACATTTCCTTACTGGGCGAAACACCACTATTCACGGTTGTTCCATGATGTTAACGTTGCGTAAAGGTAGTCGGACATAATTAGAACTCAACGAAATTGTTTTGCAATAGTTGTGGTATTCTACAGATGGGATGTGAAAAGTATTATAAGAAACAGTGAGAATAATCTATAATGAAGATTGTGAATAATGAAAACCAATAAGTAATTAATGAACTTTTCTGTTACTGAGTAACCTGAACATTTTATTTAAATGTATTGTTTTATATTTGACGCTCCAACAATCTATAGTTTCATATGAAACCATTAGTTACCGATCTTTTGGATGTGGAAATGTCATTACGCGACCTTCAAGACAAAAACATTTTCAGTAAATTCCTTCAGTCTGTGGGATTTGTGGCATCAAAACGACTGATAACTGAACAAAAAGAAACGCAAATAAGATTTACACAGAAATACGATTTCAATACTACAGTATGCTTTACAGTATGCTCACTACAACAATGTTACAAGTACAGACAAGAAGTGAAGATCTTTGCGCATATGAAAGTGTAATATTCCCATCAACCTCGTGTAAATCTATTAGTTTCTTCTTTATCCTGACCACACATGTGTTAATTTTTAGTTTTTCGCTACATAGTAGAGAGAAAATTAAGTAATGCTGTGCGAAAGAACGGCAAATTTTCACCAGAAAATCTGTTATTACACTGCCCTGGTAACGGAAAAGTGGATAAATCCGGTTGCTAAGTTTAGAAAAAAACTCTAGCACCTGGTATAATCAGAATCCATGTGTTTTGAGTCATTGATACCGAAAATTCGAATGAAGGCAAAACGTCCGTCCATCCGTCCGTCCATCCGTCCGTCCGTCCGTCAGTCCGTCCGTCCGTCCGTCTGGCTGAGTCTGTCCATCTGTAAACAATGCTAGCGGCTAAACCGTTCTGCCGATTTTCTCCAAAACTGAGATTCCCCAGTAGATCTGGCTGATGTGACGGCTCCTTGAATTTTAAACCGACATTTTAATTTTGGGTGTATTGATATGAAGGTCCTGGGATATTTTCAAAATTTTCAGGAAAATGAATTTTTATTAAATTTTGTTGTTGGAATAATATTAAGGACGTTTAAGACAATGGTTTATATCTCATTTTCGTTTAAAAGTCTGATTTTTCGAAAATTGCAAGAATTAAATATTTTTCGATGTCTTCTGACAACTCTAATTATAAAGATAAATATTTTTCCTTTAATGAAATATTTTCCTTAAAGATAGATTTTGAAATAAGGTCATGTGCAATTTTTAGAAAATTTGAGTACTTTTTGCGTAATTCTGCATGAAAGTACGGGCGAGAAAGAATGTGCTATTTTCGTACCACTAGTTTTGAATTGACCAGTATTTAACTCCACACCAATGCGCGCATAGGGATACTCTTCTGCACGTTTAATAACAACACTTCTTTGATGCCAGAGCCGCGAACAAACGTGCAACGTCGTCGTTGACATCGGGATACTTTATAATTTTTAAGTATCCCCAGGAAAAATCCGAAGGTGTTAGGCGACTTCGCAGACCAATTCACTGGTCCTCCTCACCCAATGCGACGAATTGGATACTCAAGAAATTCATGTATGATATGAATGGGCCAAATCACTGGCCATCCACGCCGAATTCGACGATTTGGATACTGATGAACTTCATGTCTGTATGATATGAATGGGCCAATTCACTGGCCCTCCACGTCCTATGCGACGAATTGGATACTCATGATAACATGGTACGACGGTGAAGTCGTAGGCTTCCGCGGCCGGAGTCATGTGAATGATCTTGACTGTCCGAATAGCCGGACAGCCAAGATCATTCACATGGTAGGGCAGTAAATAACATGGCCACTGTTTCACGAAACGAATTTAGTTTTGTAGCCCTAGGACACAACAGAAATGTTAACTGTGGCCAACACTGGTGCTTTTAAATTAGTCCATAAATTATTTCATTGTATCTTTAGTAACAAATCTACCAATATGTTTATTATTATAATACCAATGTTCAAGTTACGACCGTTGTAAGAATTAGTCTCCAAAATTCAACCCTCTTGTTATTCCTTATCTACTAGTGGTTTTGTTCATTATTATTTGATTGATAAAGAATTTAATTGAGAACTGTGTTTTCTCACGAGATTCCCTTGAAACTTTGACGTTGAAATCGTTAAAGTTTCGAGTTATTTTATCATGTAAGCCTCTTTTCATTAATCTAGGAATTTTACCATTACCTTGTCTGTTTATTTATGAATCAGTGGTTTTTGTCAAAAATGACTTGCTTAAAGGTGGGAATATATTTTCAGAAAATGCCAATTACTATTACTATAACACTCGACGTAGAAATCATATTCATCAGGTGACAGTATCAACAGCTCATTACAAAAAATTCACATACAATACCTGTATATAATTTTAAAACACTTTGCCAGATGACATTAAACGATTAAATTCGATAGAAAAGTTTAAATCCAAAGTGACATCGTTTCTGCTGTATAACTGTTTCTATACAATTAGACTATACTGAGCATCACAAGGAAAATAACATTAATTTTAACAGTGATATTTAATGTATTATTTAATGTATTATTTACTATTGGACTGTATAATTCTCAACAATATGTAACAAGTATTGTATTGCAGCTGCTGGGTCAATGACCCCCATCTCGATCAGGTTTTTCGTCCAGTTTCCCTGGTGCATTGAGCAAATGCTGAGATGGCCCCTTGTGTTGCTTCTGGACATAAATGTAACTTCATTTTCTGTGCACGTCTTCTAGAATTCAGTAGGAAATACAATTATTCAAATTATCGTTTCCATGTTGTCGCGGCAGGAAGTATTATTCCGAAGGACAACATGGATAAGATCCCAAAATTTATTGCATATTTATCCTTGAAAATAGATTTTATTACATTTTTTTATTCAAGTAGTATATGACTTAGTGTAGGGATCACAGAATTTTGAAAATGTGCACATAATTCACCTTTCCCCATAGCACGTTATACGCAGTTTTAACTGTTTTTGACGTAAAATAAATAAATAAATAAGTTATTTTTAATTTTTCTAGGGCTGTACTCCGTAATTTGCTTTATTGGAGGCTTGGAAAAGCAAAGATATATCTGACAAGCTGTCATTTTTCCGTATATTTTGTGCATTTATTTACCCAATGTTTCTTCATTCGGTTTCTTATCCAGTCATTTATTAATTACTAATTTCACAGCTATCTAATTGAACCTTTCCCTGTTGCTGTTCCACTGAAATCGGGGATCTGGGCGTACTCAGAATATTGCCAGAAAATTCCATCAAGACTGGGCGTCATCAAAATAATGAATGCCTGAATGCGGATCTCGGAATAGGGATGGGCGGTTCAAATTGAAGAGAATTTGTGGGTTTTAGAATACCGCTCTGGTCCTTTCCAGTCATTCATTTGAGGAACCAACGATAACAAGTGTTTGATGAGACTGTTTCCAGAATTGTACAGAAAGGTAACTCTCCTAAGCGGCTAAGTCTAGCTCAAAGCTAGCATACGTTGGCAGCGATTCTGACCGGCAGGACCTATGGTACCAATTCAGATAATGCCGTTGCCTGGAGGAGAATTCCAATGGCCGATTCCCCTGATCGGGAGTTTTCCGTTGCTTCTCCGACCAATACTAGGTAAATGGAGGAACAGTTCCCTACGGTCTTTCCTTCCTCTTCCTTGTCCTATCATCTTGTTTCACAGACACACACACACACACACACACACACATGCACACACACACACACACACACGCAGCTATCGCAAATGTCGGTAGACCAGTCGGGAGGTTACAGCTTGTGCGGTGACCGCCGATATGTAGGTCGACGCCGGATGTTGCCATCCAAAGGACAACAAATCAGTGCCACATCACCAGATAAAACATTCACTTCACCAACGGGGCTAATAGTCATGGCGGTTGGGGATACTCGAAAAAATAAACGGAGTTTAATATTTTCTTCGTTTATGATAATGTAGGGCCTGGAAAATATGCAACTTATATTCTTTATTATGTGATATTCTTTCTCTACGACCATTTAATAATATACGTATTCCTGCTGTATATTTATTCGACGAATGATATCGACTATACACCCCGTGGATTCCAGTTGGGAATCCACAGCCTATCGACCAATCACATTCCTAGAATTTTGGGAATCCATGGGCAGAATTTCATTCTCTTTGCAATTCGCGCTTTTTTTGAACCGCGGTAGACAAGCGTATGATTTCACAGTTTCATGTACGTAACGTACACATTGTTGAAATCGTATTTATCGTCACATTGGGCATTGATCATTCAACAGAAAATGAATCTTGAACCCAGCGACAGTGACAATGAGATTTGCACTCCACCTGAAATTCAGGAAATAGCGAATTCGACAATTCTACACTTCAAAATCAAAGTAGTATTATGAACTATCATATACAACATATATGGAATGGAGAAAGAGTAACAGGGTGAATTCCTTTAGCCAGAACATTTTCTTGGCTCACGTTACAAACCTTTCTGGACAGTATTTTAGCACTAATTTGCTCATATAATAAATTCAGAATTATTATGTATCTTATATTCCAACACTGTTTGATGGTAGGTAATCATTATACTTGAGTTTCAAATAAAAAATAATCCGTTCAAAATCTATTTTAAATATTTCAAGGTCGTAAATAAAGTATAGTCTTGTACTCGCGTGTATTGGCTATTATTCACTCGTAGAAATTAGGACACGTCGCTCGTGTCGTACACATCAACTCGTGAATTATAATCATCATTACGCACTCGTTGAAGAATACACTATTACATCATTATGGAAACTCCATATGTCTTTTGTAAAGAAGAGAGTGTAGATTTTCATTTAAAACCAATTTTTTCTAGAATCATCGGCGTAGGCGTGGTGAAGTTCGTCTGTGAGACATCATTACACCTGTTTCAATTTTTTTATTATTACGGAGGATAACTTTGTTGCGTGTTTTGCAGCCAACGAATAATACTAAAATAACATCCCGCCGCAGTGTGTCCACGAGGGCGAAGAGCGGGGGAGGGGGAGGGGGCGGGCCCGAGCAGGGGGCTGGCGCGTGCGCTTGACAGCCGAACAATGACCCCCTGCTTTTTTTTCGCTTTGTCCTCTGCTACTGAAGGCTGTTGTCCCCGTGCCGGGGGGAGGAGGGCGCGCGCCTCGCCCGTCGTCCCCCCACCCTCACCCCGCCCCGCCCCCACCCCACCCACCCCACCCCACTCCGCCCCCTCCGCCCCGGGGGGACGTTTTGTGCGTTTGTGCTGCGTAAGCGGCGCCGGGCCGCGTTCGAGCGACTCCTGCGACGGACTTCCAAGGGCTGCTTGTGGCCTTGCGAAGGGCAAATGCGAAGGGCGAGGCGTGGGAGCGCGCGGGTGGCGGCGACAAGTCCATTGCTGCTGCGCGGCCCCGCCCACGCAACTCACTCTTGCGACGGTGACACTCTCTTCACAGCGCGGAGGGAAAGGGTGCTATAACCGAACCGAAACGGCGCACATCGAAATAAAAAACGTGTTAAGAAGCAAAATAGCTACTGTTTGGAAATTGCAGCAATTTAATATAGGCTGTTTCAGTGGAGTGTGCGCACTTTTAAATAATATAGTTCAAATTTCTATTCTGTGTGTATTTGCGGTTGAAGAAACGGCCGAATTCGTGTGAGACGGGGTCAACTTTAATATATTTTTTATTCAAGTTATGGAAAAGAGTAACTAATCTTTGGCGGTAACTTTTATTGAATTCGTTAAGGATGTTTGTGAAATTGCGAAAATTAAAGTTTTTCGTGAAGCACGTTTTTCCTGCGATATGTTCGGGATTCCAAAATATTAAAATACGTACTCGGTATGTTTTAGAAAGCTATTTAATGACAAATTTTCACTTCGCTTTGAGAAAGAGATGGGAGATAAATTAAAATTTTCTTTAGGAAACCTCAGTTTTGAAACCCGTATCGCGTATTATAAAATAAATAAAATAAAATATGTTTTTTCTTTTTCTCTTTTTATTAAAATACCAGTATTGAAATATTTTTTAAATTTTATTTCTTAACAACGGTTTTTAATAATTTATGTAATAGATCTTTTAGCATATTTACACCCATTGCATTGTTGTCCGACACGTTGGGTACATAATTGTTAGATTCTGTCTTTTGTTTATTGAGTGAAATCATCGGTATTGCCATATTTCTTCTCTAATAACTTGAGGGGCTTGTACAAGTAAAAGTCCATGTAACGCCCGACAGTATGTGCAGAGGCGTTCGTTACACCACAAAACATTTTATCCTTGCGCATATTGTGTTCTAGACTTCTACATCTACGCACGGGGACGCTGCTTCTCTGAAAAAGCCTATTATAACATGTCACATAGCAAGCTCTGGTCGCGTTCATTTACGGTGCTCTTAGGTGAGGCGTGGTGGTCGTGACATTAAGAATTTTACGCAATTTGGAAGACTTCTGTTATGAATGTGCTATGAAACCTTTCACTCGTTTTTAAACATACAAATAAAAATGTTCTAAATTCCTCAAAATATTTTATCTGATTTTAGATTTTGATAACATCATAATGCTGTAGTCTTGCAAGTGTGAACGTATTTCTCTCCTGCAAGGCATTCACCAGTATAGTTTTGGATAGTATCAGTGTCCTTCTTCGTAATATCTATATAATTTTCTATTGCCGCCATCTACGTAAAGAGTTGAAAGTGGTATACCTCATCTACACAAAACAAAAATTAATAAACAAGTAAATCGCAAAATCATGGGGGTGGTGTGGAATTCCATTCACATAAAGAATGTCATAGCAGTTAATATATCCTATATTTTTTATCACAATCCTCCTTATTCTCCGTATTCATTTTTCCCCTTTCCATCCTTGAGAACTATTGCCTTACTTCTCTTCTCAGTAATGTCTTATCGTCGTTCTTCATAATATATTCAACTCTCTTTTAAAAATATGTCTCTGCGCAGGGATACACGGTCAAATAATCGTAGTTAACCTCTTTCTATTATAAAACCTCTCACCCCTTTGCAGCTATAGCCGATTACGGAAACGTAGCAAAGACATTTGAAAGGTGATGTAGTAATGTTTCATTAATATTCACAATCTAAACAGTCTGTCGTAAATATACCGTCAGAAGCAGCAAAAATTAATATATGATATTAAAAAGGAACTTGAAGTTTAAAAACATTTATGAACACTTTCATTATTGATTGAATTGTTTGAATTCTAAAAATAGTGATGAATTCTAGTGATGAATTCTAAAAATTGTTCAAGATATATTTTGTACAAGAGAAAACGAGGCTCACAGTTGAACTTTAAAATGATAATGCGACTTACACCCGGCTAGTAAGGAGTTCACTTCTAAGTATCTCCCCCTCGCGGGATTCCGTCCCAGCTGGACAAGCTCTAAGCGCCAAACTGGTCTTCCGACATGTGGCGGTCCGTGGTCCGTTTGTCGTGGTACTATCCCGGTATTCGCCTGATTCTAATCGAAAAAACTATGGAAAATTACCGATCGGAGCGGTCGGCCGCTAGAATCTTTCTCCAGATGGTGGTTGAATTCGACCAAGCAGTCTAGCTAGTGTCGAAAATCCGGAAACGTCAGGACTCAAACCCACGTACATCACCATCGGAGCTTACTGTCGGTAGCCGAGACAGCAGCAATGCTAGATCTGAGCTCGCTCAGCCGGTACGTAAAGCGGAAAACGCGGTGCCAGGTACTACCAAGCAGGCAGGGCGAATGGAGTGGCGGCGGGGCGAGGGCTGGCTCGAATGCGAGGTTCGTCGGCGCAGTGGGGGTGGGGGGTGGGGCGCGAGCCCTGTTGAGAGAACGCCAATTCGTAATCGTCACAGCACCGCCTCGATTCGCTTTGATTGACGTAACGCTGACGCGAAGCTGACGACCATGCGAAATGCCGCGAGCGACGCGTCACGCGGCCTTCATGGAATTTTGCTGCGACGCGCGCGCGGCAGCGCACGTGCGCGTCCACACGCGTGGCCCAGCCCCCACGCACGCACACGCAGCCGGCTCTCGACCCGCTCATTCCATCCCATTTCTCAATTCATCCATCCTGCTTAGGCCTCCGTTGGTGCACGTTTTTCGTTGTTTCTTCGTCCTCGTTTAATATTTTTTTAATGTCGTTTTTATGGCTTCCTTAATTTTTGTTAATGGGGTAGGATTATTTCCTTTCTTCCTGCAATTTCTATTCTGTGATTTCGTTTCGTTATATTCCTTAGATTATGTCATTTCAACCTTCCAACCATGTCTAAATCCTTGTTCTTTTGCTCGTCATTTGTCCCTAGAATTGCCTCATGGCTGTGGGTGGTCCGGAGATCAGTGTTTTGTGTTTATCGATTAGCTGAAGTGTGCATCTACTCCGTTGTTCTTTATTAGTCTCCACACCGACTCGATGAAGTGCACAATTCACATATACACAACTGCCTACATTGGTGTATGAGGCTTTGGTCGTTGCTATCTGAATAGTTTAACTGTTTATTACGCAATGATCAGTGATTTTTCTGGCGTTTATTTTATACACAGCTGCTCTTTGAATGCGTCTACGGTCAATGTTATGTGAGAATGGTACTCAGGAAATCAGGAAAAATACAAAAAGAATGAAAACGTTTCGGTTTTGAATGAAAAATGTAAATATTTTATTGTGTTATTCCACTCATACTCATGCTGCGCGTATCGATTGAAACAGCCCACTCAGTGCCCGGCACTGCTTATGACAACCGACATCATGCAAGCCTCCAAAAAAGTCCGCCGCATTACATATTTGCTGTACACGTGTTGCGTTTTGGAACAGGAACGTGTTTTATATTTTTAGTATGTAAATCATTGTTGTTCAGTATAAAACATAATTTTACACATAAAAGCACACGAGAAAATTAATTAAAATTTAAATCCTAATTTTTTAATTAACATGTATAACAATGTTTTTGTTTCTAAAATAAGATAGATTAAAAGTTATAGATTTTCTAGTTGTTTCTGTTTTTGCTTTTACACTTTTATCGGTGTATTTTTGTTTACATCTGTTCTTTTCCCTTCCATCTTTCATTTTACTGGCTTATTGTTATATATTCAAAAATAATGGCTATTTTTTACGTTAGTTGGCTCCTTTTCTGCCCCAACATGCCTCTCTCTCTCCGTAAGTAGAGATGACTTCTCTTATAAGGGGATCTTTTCCCGTTAACGATTTTGAAATTATCGTTTCTTTGGAAACATTTTTTAACTTTTATGTTTTACAATATATGTGCTTATTTAAAGATGCTTAGGTAAGTTCCCTCACATCTAATCCGCTGCTAGAATTCTCCTGCAGACAGCGACTGTATTCGACCTAGCTGACAAGTGGAAAATCCTGCCACCATGAGGACTCGAACCTAGGACCTCCCGGTCAGAGGCACTGCAGTGATATCAGTTGATGGGGGGCTGATACGTAATAATGTGAAGAACATATTTCCCTTTATATTTTTGGTAACGTCGAACAATACCTAGAAAGAGGACTATTGCCACAAACGATGTAATAAAAAACAGATGAAGGGGCAAAGAAAATACATAGTTTCATAAAGGTCAATTAAAGATATTCTCTGTAAAGTGAAGTAAAAGAAATATCAATTTAAATATCTCTATCACATAGTCTTATTCTTATAAATATTTCGTCCGTTTAATAATAAATTGAATCCATTTGACACTTTTTAATTAGAATTTAATTGGCTAGGAAAGTCATGTGTACTATATATCTGTCATATAAATAAATAAGTAAATAAATAAATAATAAATAAATTTTTTTGAAATAATTTGTAAAGGGATGCTTCCATTTATTGCTCTTTGAAAGAATATTGATGCTATAATCGTGTACTGCTGAGTGAGGGTGACGCTCTAGCAGACGCTGCAGGAAAACAGCAAGTAAACCTTTCTATTATATTTAATTTCTCAGATACATCTCGGCGTCCTACTTTGTAACTTACCAGACATATATAGAACTTTTCAGAGATTACTGTGGTATTTTTTTTTTTTTAATTTTATAAACTGTCGAGTTTTGGGAGAAATTAAAAAGAGAAAAATAAAATAGGTCAAAAAATATTTTTTTTTAATTTAATGAATTCAACACGAACAACAAATGAAAGAGCATCGTTTGTTCTTGACAGTCGCAAAGTATTAAATTTCTTTCACAATTAAAACAAGACTTAAAAGTGATTATCTTTAGCAATACGAACATTTTTTCGAAAATTTTGAAAATTATTATTATCTCGAAAACTTATAAATGTATATTTTTAATAAAGTGTATAAATTTATTAATAATATTTGGGGAAAATGAAAAGAACATGTTTCATTCAAACATTTTTCATGAAAAAAATTTATGAATCTGGAACATCAAGGTCACTTAACTTTGTGCAATTTGACGTGGAATTACCCATGTGTACATGTGTTACATTTTTGTGATGTCTCATAATCTCATTCATACGTCAAGATATCTTCCTAAATTATACTACGTTCTGCTGTTTCTAGTTCCCATACCCATCTCACTTAATTCAGTACTTGCGAGTTCCTTCTTTTTTTGTCCATTCCTTTCATTTTCTAATTTTCACTGATAATTTTGTTACAGCTACATTTGTAATATCAATAATTCCTTTCTTCTAGTAGCTCTCAGTGGGGTTGATTCTATTACTGTTTTCGCTTATTTCAGAAAATTTCTTCGCAAGCTTAAACGCACCCAAGAGAGAAAGAGAGAAATTTGCCTAGTGGGAAAAGGGCATCTTTAGGGAAGCCTTTTCTGCCATTCGCAGCCCTCCCGTAGGTCATTTGAGACTCGTTAGCCTTCAAGCGCAGCGTTTCCCCTCAGGACCAGTCTGCATGATCTTCCGTCCAGCAGCGGCGTTGGAGAAGGAACAGCTCACAAATACAGCCTTCTTTCGTGACGCACCCCCCAATACAGCAGTTGATACGATACGGCACCAATGGTATTTCCAATTATGACGTTCTCCTCGCATTCGCTCTTTGCTGCATTGGTGTACTAACCCTTCTGTAAAAGTTTATTTGCTGTACGGCTGAGCGTTTCCGTGCCTTGGTAAAATGCTCGAAAGAATTGCAACAGGGATGTGTACACGGCATCGGCGAGGGTAAGGGGCGGAGAGAGATATCGAGTGAAAGGGTGCGCCTCCAAGAAAATCTCTTTTGCACCCAGGCTCAAAGCCCCTCCCAAAGCCCTTCGCAAAGCCCCCTCCGCCTCCCTTCCCTCGTCATCCCGCCCTCATCACCGTCGCACGCGATCCAACAGGACGGCCGATTTCCGCGCGATCCCACAAATTAAATTCTAATCCTCCGAGCGTCGAGGACGGGGCGTTCCGATTACGCACTGTGGTTCCCCGCGCCCGCCTCCCCCGCTCCCATCACGCCCCCCCGCAGCGGAGAAAATGTTCGCCATTTCTTCGACTATTGCGGCTGCGCCCCGTCGCCTGCGCCACCCCGTCTCGTCCCGCCACTCAGACCTCACCCCTGCCGCCCACGGCTCCCGTCACCCGCGAGCTCGACAAGGACGCTTCCCCCCCCCCCGCACCCCCTCCCACGCGCCAGTTTTGTGGGTGTCGATGAGCAAGGCGTCGGCAGGCCCCGCGTCCTCGCCCATCGCCCGCGCCGTCGGCCTCGAGATAAATGGAGCGGCCGCGCTCGTTGCTCGTTGGTCCACGTTGGTCCACCGCGCGCCCTCGTTCCACGCCACCCCGCCCCCTACCGAACCCCCACCCGCACCCCCGCGACTCGCGGCGACGAGACGCGACCGCTCCACCCCACTCTGTCATACGCCCCTCCCCCGCCGACCCCGCGCGTCTGTCTCGTCCACCTGCTGCTTCCAATCTCCGCCCCGCCCCCACCGCTCTGGAGGCGACGCAGCCGGCTCTCATTCTCTCCACCCGTGGACCGGCGAACTCAGCGTAATGCGTCCACGCCCTTCAGAATCCCAGGAGGCGTTTTCACTTTGCCTCGCGTTTTGCTAGACGCGATCATCCTTGCATCTGTCCGCGCCCAACTCTTCCGGAGGTGTTGCACGTAGACAGGTCAAAACACGAAAGAAGAGTTTTCTTTGAGAGACGGGTGACAACCCGCGCCGCTACGTCCTCCCAGGCCACGCCCCCTGCGCTCGCTCCATCAACCCTTCTCGGCGCAGCCTCTCTATCAAGCCCAGTCCGACCCAGCTCCGTCCCGCTCCGTGCCGCCCCGCCTACTGGGCGTAAAATTCCAGCGAAACGTCTCAATAGTAGGCTTTGCAGGCGATGTGATAATAGTGGCAAGGGCGGAAACATCTGCCGTACTAGAAGTCATCGTCAACGATGCCCTGAGATGAGTGATGAGGTGGCTGAAGTCCAAAGGGCTAAAAGTCGCAGCCCATAAACGCTAGTGGAACGGAAGTGCTACTCATCACAGACAGATGATCCTACCCCAATCCAACATTCCTAATAGGCAAGGCAATCAAGAGTGTCGCAAGAGCCTTCGCTACCTAGGAATAGAAATAGACACGAAGTTACGATTTGGATCACGTTACCGAAACGGCGGAGAAAGCAGTGAGTAGAGCAGCATCGCTTTCAACAGTGATGCCGAATACCAGGGGCTCCAGCACCAAGAAGTGAAGGCTTGTTAGGAGTGTGATGCATTCGAAAATGCTTTATGCAGCTCCTGTCTTGGCAGAATCCATCCAAAACAATAACTTGTTAAGGAAAATGCAGACTGTCCACAGGAAACGAGCACAACGCAAAACATCAGCGTATCCGGAAGTGCTGTTGTGCTGGCGAACGTCCTTCCCATTGACCTGATTGCTCTAGAAAGGAAGGAAGGTTACGACTACTCCTATGAGCAAGGCACCGGACGGCGAACGCACCAAGAAAGGGATAGCGCAATTGTAAAAGCAAAAGACAACGAGATTCGCCGCCGGCAGAAGCGCTAGGACTGGCAGGCCACCGGTATATGGACTCATTAGCTCATCCTACACATGCACATCCTACACATAAATGGACAAGTCGCAAACATGGGTCCATGACATACCATACAATCCAAGTATTTACAGGGCATGCATATTTTGAAGCATAACTGAAGCGATTCAGAAAGACAGAAAACGCGGCATCCTTCTACTGCAGCCATGAACTAGACGCCAAACGAACGCTTTTCCACTGACCGAGATGGAACATGCTAAGGCATCGTAAGATATGGGAGGTCGGGTGCCATGTCACGCCAGAAAATATGATGAAACTAATGATCTGTGACAACAAGGGGTCAGCAATAGAGAGATATATCACCGCCACTCTCAAGAAGAAGGAAGAAGACGAAAGAAACAGCAGCCTAAGTCGAACCTGAATAGTACCTCAAAGTACTGTAGCTGGCCAACCCCGAAGTAATGGATAATTGCGGTTCCAGAGTGGATAACGCCAAAAATATAAACATAAAGAGTCTGTGGTTTTTAGTGAGTAAAAATATCACACTGTTGAGGAGTGCGAGCTCCTCAGCGTCTGGATGAAAATTTCCACTGGTCTTTTCGTAAAAAGTAATTAGATAGATAGATCGAATTGAGGCGCTGACTGGAGGAGAATTCTACCGGGCGGCTGCTCTGATCCGCCATTTTCCATGGTTTCTCCGATCAAACCGAACCAAATGTCGGAGCAGTACCCTAACAAGCAAGCCACGGATCGCGCTCCAACTTTCCTTCCTCTTTGTGGGAATTCTGATTTGGTGTCGTTGACGTTCTTATCAGAAGAAATAAAAGAGGTCGACTGTGCACAGTCGACCGAATTTTGCCGAAAGCAGCGAGACTGACGATGACGGCAAGGCTGTCGAAAGCCGGCTATCTTAATAAAGCTAGTATGTTGACGAAGATGACCTCTTTTATTTCTTCTTTCCTTCCTCTTTCTTGTCCTATCCTCACCCCTTACTTACACACATTTACACTTCCATGCACTACACTACCACACACGCCGGAAGACTACTCGGGAGTCCAGAGCTTGTCCAGCTGGGGCGGTGCCCAACTAGAGGGAGATACCAGAGAGAGATGTCTTTGTTTCTCGCAAATGTTTCACTTTTGATCCTTAGGATACTTGTACGACCCTCTTACATCGATGTGTGGTGTTTGTATTCGTCTATTATAAAAGCGATTGAAAAGTTTTCCTTATCTGCCATATTTTGAGTGACTAAATTACAGTAATTTAAAGTTTTAAACGATTTTTATGACTTAATTTTTTTAAACTTGACATCTGTCTTAAAAGAACACGATTTCCTCATGAATGTAATAATGAGAATGAAATGTACGCGATGCGCAGAATGAGGAATACGAAATTGTTTGTGTTTCAAAGTGGGCGAATAGAAGAACTTCGAAATCTGTATGCATTTGTGCATGGGTATGCATTTGATGGGTTTGCATTTCATAGCTTTGCAATGGAAACACAGTTTTGAAGATTAACAAGTCGTTGAATAGACACGATTTTTTTTGCTAAAATGAAAAACATTTGGATGGCATGTGCCACAAATTTACCGCAGATGGTACACATTCTTTTCGTCGTAACTGTTGGTCGTGAAAATCCGCAAGCACTGGAGTATTATCCAGATATCGCTTACATCAATAAAGAAGTCTTAAGACTTGTCAGCTTCGAAGTGCTTCGCAGAATTAGATCTGCATGGAGTCTGAAAGCAGCCCGACATCTGTTGAATGTTTGTTTGTTTACAAAGAGTGAGTGCGGGGAATCTCGAGGAAGCGGCAGGCCCCCGCCCCCCTGCGCCCGCCACAATTCCCAACCACCCCCTCTGTTGCCCGCCCATCTGTCGGCACCGCCTGTTGGGGCGTCGCTGCTGGTCCGTGATGAATGCGCGCCTGCGATGTCACACCCCCGCACCCTCGAGCACCCCCTTCTCTCGGCCCATCCCTTCCTCTCTTGGCCCGCCAGCACTCTCCGCCCCCGCCCCGCCCCCTCCGCCCTCGCTTCCGCTCGAGATACCGCCCGCGGTTGCATCATTTGCGGAGGGAGCTAAACGGGGGGGGAGTGGGAAGGGGGAGCATGAAGAGAGGCGAGGGGGCCGCAGACTCAATAAAGATTTATCCGGAGCGTGTGTATTGACCCAAATTCCAATGGCCAATCCGAGGTCTGTAAATAATTGATTCCATTACTAAACTCCAACATTTAAAACTAGTTTAATGGTTATTATACCGATAACACAGCACAAAAGGTATGGAAAGAACAAATTAATCTAGAAAACAGGCTTAAATGCTTGCAACATGACACCAGAGAAAAAGATCACCATGATAAAGGGCATGCCATCAATTTAATGATCTCAAATCTGAGAACAAGTGAGCGAGAATTTTGTTAATTAAAGCAGTAGTTAAAGATGTTTTCCAGATCCATCATAGAAAAACACATCATTCAAAAGAATAGAGGGGCATCTTATTTAGAATTTGACACGTTAGAAATATCTGACAAATTAATTAATGGAAGAATGACTTTTTTGTGCTAAAAAACATGGGCTATTGTACGCTGCATAGTAGTTTCTAGGTGGAAGAATGAGTGTGTTGAACTGTAATGGAAGAAGTCATTGTTCAGTAGAAAGAGATTATTTTAGTGAATTACTGCATTATATTAATTATTGTAATATACCTGCCAATTTTGAATTCGCTCCCAAATGATGACTTTGCCCCCTTCAGAGGCTAAACATGATGACGGACTTCCAAGAATTGATAATTTATTTACACCGCCCCATACAGTTGAGTTCCACATTTGTATTGTGTATTCGATTAGTCGACAGATTACAGCATGAAACATGAAGTAGTTAAAAGGGTTGGTTTATGGAGGCCATCATCGGCACTTTAATGTCGGCGGCTACGAGTGAATTCTAGACTCACTAACCCGAATTACGGCATCGTAAGAATTGAAACACCCCTTCCTACTTTATTACCTACATTTCATGCAGCAATGTCCCGCGCGTGACAATAGTTTTGTTCCGTGATTAGTTACGGTGTTTTCTGGTCTTCAACTTGGATTTTTCACGTCAACATGTGTGTCAACATCAAATGTATTGCAGAAGTTGTATCTTAAGTAGTTCTCTTACTTTACCACAACTGATCCGTTGATTTTTCTCTATTAAACCAGTTATTTTTTGAAATATCTTCTTTTCACACAATTATTGCTAGGCCGCATCAAATGTTTAGGGGTTGGAGCTCTGTGATGGTAATAGCTACCATGAAAACTATTGACAAAATTATTATTTTAGTGGCTGAATAAGTGACTTCGTTTTTGGCACTGTAAATAAAAGTGATGTTGATTGTATTTTTGTGTGTTAGTCGAATGTTAAGAAAAACTTACTATGAAATCTAAATAGTGTCAGTGAATGTAAAATAATAATTCCAATGACCTTTAGTAGAATAATTTTATGAGCAATTGAACTGCATATTAAAACAATAGCATTTTTTCCTTTCATTTGGATCCCTCTATAGCCCATTTCGGATCTTGGCCTGCGATACGAGTACATGCAGTATGTAAGGTAGGTGAGCCTACATACAACTTGTCAATATGTTGTATTTTTTTAATTATTGTAAGTTCACTTACGTGACTAATTTTAATATTCGTATCGGCTTACGTGACGCAGTCAATTGATGTCATTGCTGTACCTTTGACCGCGAGGTCCTGGGGTTCTAGGCCCGACGGTGACAGAATTTGTGACACTAGCTGCATAGGTAGATCGAAATCATCCGCTGTCTGTAGAAAAGTTCCAGCGGCCGGTTGCTCTGATGGGTAGTTTTCCATGGCTTCTCCAAATAACACCATCCACTTGCCGGAGTAGTACCCTAACAAACGGGTCACAGACTGCGCGCGATCTTACCGTTCTCTTCCTTTTTCTGTTCTTACCACACACACACACACACACACACAATTCGATGCACTCCACCACCACACACGCTCGAAAACGCCCAATCCCGCCCAATGTTCGGTGACCAGCCACCAACTCACTGCCTCCACCTTGAAGCTATAGACGTGAGTGTCGCCGTGAAACTCGGGATCCGAGTTGCCCTTTACTTACCTCCACCAAGACCCGTGACTTCCGCGGTCGATGGTTCTTCCTTGCGGGGAAACCTGGTGGGAGATACCTGTTTGGGGATAAACCCCGCAAGCCGACAGGTAGATCGGCGCCGGACCTCGACTTCCAGTGGGGGCGCCATCGCCGCCATCTCCCGCGATAAAACATGAACTACATTTACAGGACTAATGACCATAGCAGTGGTCGCGCCCGGAAAAAATAATCAATAATCATATTCGTAGTATGTCTTTCGTTCTAAATCATATATACGTTTTTCAGTGTTTAAGTGAAAACTCTTGAAACTATGTGGTCTGTGAGCTGGTGTTTCGCCGTGTTGTAAGGCAGACGCAATGTTACTGTTGATTACAGCTACTGGAAGAGAAATATTAGGTAAACCATACTTTCTTAGTATTGCCATACAATCATAATGCTGATATACATTCCTGAGAATTCCTTGATATGTAGATTGAAAAAGAAATAATTAATAAATAAATATTTAAAGAAAATAATTAAAGATAATCCATTCTTAAACGTCATATCTTTAAAGTGGGTCATGTACAGTTTGTTTTTCAAACGAGTAGTTTTCGCTCGAGTAATTTCTGTTTGAGTTCAGCAGAGAGCGTGCAATTGATAAAAAAAATCTCAAAAACTACACTAGACATTTTCTTTAAAATTTTTCAATGAATAAACCAAGGACGCATAAGAATGGCGCAGGTCTCATTTTCCTGGAACTGAATTTTTGAAAATTGCAAAAGTTAGAAATAATGCAAGAAAGTGTTTGCTTTGTTTTCACCATCAGTTTATATTTAGTCTTTGGATGTTCTGTCACATTTATGTTAATATTTCTATCGAAAACGGTACAAACTGCGCAAGCAACACAGTACTCTGCATCAGATAGTTCTTCCAAAAAACGTGATATTTCCGTTCAAACGACGGTATTCATTACTTTACCAGTAGCGTCAAATTTCTCGGTTTTAGTGACCAACTATACATAGTTGTTTCTGCAATGGACACCTTCGTACTTAATGCTATTACTTCTGGTAGCTTTTATGTAGTTCATTGATAATTCCTGATTTTCAGTTACTTGTACCCGATTCAGGTTTTGCGTCTGGCGGTAGTTCTTCACCATGGAACGGAATATCTGCTCATGTTTTCTTTTGGAACTTGCGTAGTTACTTGTTGTTTAAGTCTATTCAATTCGGTATCTGAGGATACTTGCGTTACATCGGAGTGGGTCTCCTTTGAATAGAATTTAACTGATTACAAATCCACTGTTTTTGAGTGTGCTGTCTGGATATATCTTTTCTAATCGGTATGATTCTTTACTGCAAACCCGATTCCAGTTTTGTGCTAATGTAGTACGCACACATTGATGAGATCTTCATCTCTGGAGTCCTTCTCATGCGTGAGCTAATTTGCCTCGCAATAGTGGATGAAAATAAGTAGCGACTTCAAGCCGCCTTGGTCTCAGCAGATGATGCTGCTCTGCTTGCGGTAGGCATAAGAGGTGTGGCGTCGCGACCACATAGTTGATCGGCACTATTTTCACAATCAGCGATTGGAACAGATAACTCAAACACATTTGACACAGTTGGACCGTTGCGGCATCACAACCTAACGCGCAGTCTTGCGAGGACCCATCGCCAGCGACTCTATTCCTTAAAAATGTATTCATAAAAAACCTAATCTCCGGTTTACCGGATGGAAGTACCAGTCGAAGAGATTCTTGCATTTATAGCCAGGGTCCGCGTGACCGCCAGGCACGTGAGGTAAAATTCTCCCCTTGCGTTCGAACTGCAACCTTACTCATTCAGACTAAGAAAACCGCTGTTACCGGGAGCGGTATCTCAGTGCATCAACTAATGTTACTGCAGCGCCTCTGACCGGGAGGTCCTAGGTTCGAGTCGTGACGGCGGCTGGATTTTCGACACTATCTTTCCAGCTAGGTCAAATTCAGTCGCTGTCTGGAGGAGAATTCTAGCAGCCCGCTGCTCTGATCGGTATTCCATGGTTTCTCCGATCAGCACCAGGCAAATGGCGGAGCAGTACCCTAACAAACGGGCCACGGACCGCGCGCGATCCTTCCTTCTTCTTCCTTGTCCTATCCTCTCCCCTTACACACACACACACTAACATGCACTACACTACCACATATTTCGGGAGACCGGTCGGGAGCTTAGAGCTTGTCCCGGATGGGGCGGTGCCCCGCTGGTGGGAGAGTCCAGGTTAGGGGGAAGCCCCACTAGCCGACGATAGGTCGGAGCCGGATCTCGCCATCCAGCGGGGGAAGATCACCGCCATCTCCCGAGAACAAACAGACACTATACTTACGGGACTAATGACCAAAGCAGTGACGCGCCCGGAAACATGAAAAAAACAACCAACCAACCAAAACCGCTGTTGACCATTTAGAGGTTTTTCAACCGTCTGTGAAGAATCCACTTAGTGACCTACGGTCTGTTTTGCCTTAGAATGATCCTGATGTAAACAAATACACGTGCTTAATACAGCGTCTTTTTGGTTTCTTGGATTTGCGGGAGTGTAAGTCTAAGTTTCGCTTCTGAAAATAGTTCTTGTCGAAATTATACTTTTCGTAGTTTCGCAAGTTCGCAAGTTTGAAAATACAAGAATGGGTTTAATGAAAGAAAAATGAATGTACACTGCAGCGCCTCTGACCGGGAGGTCCTAGGTACGAGTCCCGACGGCGGCAGGATTTTCGACACTAAGATTTTCAACTAGTATGTCGAATTGAGTCGCTGTCTGGAGGAGAATTCTAGCGGCCGCCTGCTCTGATCGGTGGTTTTCCGTGGTTTCTCCGATCAACACCAGGCGAATGCCGGAGTAGTACCCTACCAAGCGGGCCACGGACCGCGCGCAATCTGTCCTTTCTCTTCCTTGTCCTATCCTCTCCCTTTACAGACACACATACACTAACATGCACTACACTACCACATACTCCGGGAGACCGGTCGGGAACTTAGAGCTTGTCCCGGCTGGGGCGGTGCCCCGTTGGTGGGAGAGTCCTGGTTAGGGGGAAACCCCTCTAGCCGACGGTAGGTCGACGCCGGACCTCGCCATCCAGCGGGGGAAGATCACCGCCATCTCCCGAGAAAAAACATGCACTAAACTAACGTGACTAATGACCAAACCAGTTGACGTGCCCGGAAACACGAAAAAATCAATCAATTAATCAATCAAAAAATGATTGTAGAATCCAGAAAATGGTTACTGGAGCCTCGGAATAGGGCTACTGTTCTGAAATAAGTCGCAGGCAAAGGCGTCGAATATTGCGGCAATGAAATTGTATACCTGCCGGCCGGTGCTAACTATTTTATAGGCGGTTGACTCATAACAAAAGTTCCAAATGCAGCCAGCGTTCGTAGAACTCCGTGGGCAATAGAGTAATCAGTTCCCTTCGCTTAGTGCGGCAAGATCGTCGTAGCAACTTCTCATAATTTTAATTTTGGTGCGTACCTTATTTTATAATGGCGAATGCTGAAGCAGGACCGTCTTTTTCAAAACATGAGAGGTAACCCATTAATACGGGTTAAGAAAATGTATTTTTAAGAGTGTTTTCTCGAGTGGTTGAAGATAATTCCTCATTCATCGTTAAACAGATTGCCGAATGTACATCATGCATCATGGGATGGTCTTCAATTGTAATGAATGCACGCAGAGAAATGAGTGCACAACGAAACTTGGTATAAACGGCAAATTTTGTTCCAAATTTTCTATTCATTCAATGAATTAAATTTATTATTAATATTCTCAAAAATAATTGTTAATTAGCGGAATCTGTTCATTTCAATCACGGACTGTACGCTAGAAATCGAATCAGTATATTTCTGAGACGATGCATATCTAAAGAAAAAACAATAGTTTGCCAATCGTTGCAATTTGTTGCAGCTGAAACTTGTTGGAACATGATTAATAATAACTTTCTAATAGAATAAGCCGTTTCCCAAGACCGTCAATCCCTTCCATTTTTTAAGTTAATTCAAATTTTCAATTTATCGCCGATAGAACTAAAATGCACGGAAGTAGATAAAATGACAATTTTTAGGAACTGTGAATTGAATCGTGCTTTAAAACACTTTTCTGTGAAAAATATATTCATTGAGGGTAACTAAAATGTTCAATTTCAAAGAAAACAGAGTAAGCACGCAAATACAGCACACATGACAAATTCACCTTGGCTCTAACACTTCACAAAAACACCTTTCCCACTTCGGTACCCCTTACTAAATCTCCCACTTCGTCTCCCACTATGTCTCCCGAACGGACATGTACCGACTTAAAAAGTGTTCCTGACAACATGGAAGCCAACAATCACCAAAATAAGTCCAGTTAACTTTGAAGTGTTTGCTTCACATTATAGTGCACAGAGAGTTCATTCATAAAAATTGAAAACATACATTTTGCTCACAGAATCGGGTCTTAGAAACCGTAGTGCCACCTAGGTGTTTTTCCGTATCAACAAGTCTGCCTGCCAGGATGTGAATGGAGTGGGGTGCGAGCAATGTTTGTCTCACATTTTGGGACCCTTATTGTTGTGGTTTATTATTATTATTATTATTATTATTATTATTATTATTATTATTATTATTATTATTATTATCATTATTATTATCATTATTATTATTGTCATCATCATCATTTTTATTATTATTATTTATGTTTACACATTGCTGGTTCACAGGAAGATCTGGTTCTCAAATAACAACGGGCTTATCGCCAAGCGTGTTATTTGTTATTTATTTAAGAATTTGTATTTAGAAAGTTTCGGACAATGCGGCAAGTATTTCAGATAACAGATTTCTGTATTAATTTTAAAAACCTTGGATTATTATTGTTATTGTTGTTGTTGATGATGATGATGATTTCCTGCAAGTAGGAGACGTCAGCTCTCCCTCCCCGCGCGGCCCGCTCCACTGCCGCTCCCGGAGCCTCGTGTTCGCCAGGGTGGCAGGGGATTAGCTGCGCCGCCCTCGCCCCCGCGACCTCCCTTCTCCCCTCCCCACCCCACCCCACCGCCTCCGCCGGGGCCGCGACGCAGTATAATTTCTATTCCTGCGGCGCGCCCGCATATCAAATTTATGGGCTTCGAGCCACGCGCCCGGCTGAATTCATGTTGAAAAATTCGCGGGAGGCAGGCGATAAGGTGCGGCGGAGCGCGGGCGGCGGGGCGGGGCGGAGCGGGGCTGGGAGGGGCGGAAGGGGGCGGGAAGAGCAGGAGGGGAAGGGTGCGGAGACGACTCGCTCGCGGCCAGAATATCGAGCCCTTGGCCCTCCGCGTTCGTCCTTGCCCTCTCCCCAACCGCCCCCCCCCCCGCTCAGACGGCCGCGGCGAGCAGTGCGTTCCTGTCGCTTCCGCATCGAGATAGCCCAGATAGCAGAATTTGTTTCTAACTTTCTTTTTCATACCTGTGCGGCATTTATTCCGTTTTGGGACGGTTGAATTGTTCGCATTAAGCAGCTAAAATTGCGTCCTACATTGGGAATTGGGAAGGACTTCCACTTAAATTAATGAGCATAATAAAAATGAAATGGAATTTACTTGTAAGGTTCGCCGTTGTAAAAGTAAAACTTTCCTATGTTTATTTTTGCTTGAAATCGTCTCAGAAGACTGCAATTCTGCTAATTAAAGGAGACCGTCATTAAGTCCAAGAGATTATTACAATCGTCTCGTATATTATTTCAGTAGTATACATACCTTTTGTGACTCTCATAGGCAACCAATCTTTATAAATGAGGTCTCTAAAGAAAGAGAATTTCACAGAAACGAGACGAATTGCATTTTGACTTCGAAAATGTGAAGGATTTGTTGAAATAACCTATCTTAATATTCATATTAAATGCGACCTACAACGCTCGATGCTATTGTCAAAATCTGTAGAGTTAAGTAACTCCTAAATGATGTGTTCTAGGGTTCAAAGAAACGTTTTTCACATCGTAATCTACAGGATATGATATTTTTGGACATTTATATTACATTTTTGCTGGTCCGGCGCATATCGGTATTCCAAGACCAACTATATTACTCGCCGCTTGAGGCGATCTTTGTGACGTCACGTTTAGAACGCTTAGATTTGTACAACATGTATGTATGTTTCTGTATACACCGTGGTTTACGCCGATTTATGAGGTTTATATTCATAATCATTAATTCAAAATTATGCAAATAAACCTAAATACACTTGCGGCAACAATTAGAAATATCAATAGTTGATGATGTGAAAGAAGATTGCTTTTTGTGTGTTATAGGGCAACCGTTCATTTATCGAATGAAAGTATTGATATTCTTGTTTCTGTGAAAAGTTTGGGATATAACCTACAGTACTTATGCACTTGGTATTGTACCACATCGTATCTACTAGTAACTAAACGCTCAGTTTATTCTTACTCAAAACCTTTTTATCGCTCACCCTCAAATTTTAAACTCTGCTAATTTAAGTCAATATACATTCATGGAGAGGGTGGGCTGTTCAAGATGGGAAAGTATTTGTTTTGATAACATGAATTAAAAATGAAATTTGGTGAAAGCATAGGACTATATTTCTTTCACTATAGTGTTTATTTTTTTCTTATGTGGTTTATTTTAAAGACCTAACGTATGTCATTTAAGAGAAGTAATTTTTTATTATGTTTATTCCATCTCATTTCTTTGAAGGTGGGTACACTTCACTTTGATAAAAGGGAAATTCGCTGCGAGTCCTTATGCTATAATGAAAAGTCAGGAAAGGAGCTACAAAGTATGGACGACTGAGACTCAAGGAAGGAACCATCTCCATGAAAAAGAAAATTTGGGAAGGGTATTATCAGAGAGCTTGGAAACTAAATCAAACTTTGATGGAAAGAGAGAGGTCTTACATCTTTTGATGTTCTTCCTTCAAATGAAGAAAGAAACAATATAAGCAAAGAATGTACGATTGTGTACAGTGAGAAGTTATGACTGTGTCTTGTTGGGATTGAATTCTGTTCTACCTGTACCAGTGTTTTCTTTATCAACAGTGATTCGGTGAAATTTTCAAGTTAGAATGTTGTCATGACATTGTATTGAAAATGCTGGGTAATAACACTTTTCCTAGAGCGATTAGTAATTTCAACAAGTTAATTTATATCTTCGACCAGTTGAAGCATTTGCCAGAAAACTAGAAGGCTATTCTTGTAGTGCATTTAATTCTGTAAATGCTTTTTTGAGTAGGTTAGTAAAAGATCTAGATGTTACATGCAAGCAAGTTAAATTTAATATTAAACAGATCGATTTATTAATCATTGAAAATAGGTGGAAATGTAGTTGTTACAGAGTATGATGGTCCGATGCTGCTACCTCATCTCATGTTTTACTGTTTGTATTATATAAAATCATCTCCTATATTATTTTAGTAGTATAGATTCATTTTGCTCACACGCAATCGATCTTTATAAATGAAGCATCTAAAGAAAAAGAATTTCACGTTAAAGTGACTATTTGCCCTTTGATTTGAAAATATGAAGGATTTGTTGACAAATCGAACCTAAATATTCATGACAAATGCAACACACAACACACGGGCAGCATTATTAAAATCTTTTTAGTTGAATAACTCCTAGACGAAGCTTCTAGGGTCTTAAAATCTGCATGTTTGAAGCCGAAGGCCACAAAGAAACGTTTCGAGCACCGTAATCTATAGGACGAGAACTTCTTAGACATTCTATTACATTTTGCTGGTGCTGCGCTTCTCGATGATACCCGACCTGTTCAGTGACATGCTGAATCTGCAACTGTATGTGAAATGAAACTAATTACTTGATATTCTAGGCGATTAAATTGCACGAGTGTACCTTTGAGTTCAGTAATAATGTTAAATAATATTCCAAAGAGTAGGGTTATACTTGCCCGATCCTGTACTTTCGCATGTACAACTTTAAGTACCTTTCTCGAGAATTTATTTATTTATTTATTTATTTATTTATTTATTTATTTATTTATTTATTTATTTATTTATTTATTTATTTATTTATTTATTTATTTATTTATCTATTTATTTATTTATTTACTATTCATATACTACTTAAATAATAATTTAAAAAAGAAATAAAATAAATAATTTATAAAAAGAATAAAAGCTTTTGTAATATTTTTTTTGTGACTGTCACAGTGTCTGAAAAGCTAAATGTCAAGGAAGATTGTGAGAATTATATTTCTAAATGTTTTTTAAGGAAATGCTGTGAATTTTTTTTAAGAACATTATATACTATACATATACACATAACATTATATACTACATATTATACCGAATATACCTCTGATCAGAATTTGTTTCACACATCAATTTCATTGATGTTTCATTTCATTGATTCTTATTTTTATTTTAATTTAGTAGTATATTGAAGTTACCTTCATTGTTTTAATAAATAAGCCACGTTCGCACGTGGAATTTAACATGCGAGAGTTCTCGTGCCGTTACGCCATCAAGCGATGTCTCTGCACTGCTTCTGAGCGGGAGGCCGTAGGGTTGCAGTCTGAGCCCTATCCTTAAAGCAAACAGCGAGGCCGAATTCGTTGCTCATTTTGAGGAGAATTCTTGCAAGCGGCTTCTGATTCAGTTTTCTGTGCTTTCTCCTATCAAAATAAGATTGGAATTTGAGAAGTACTCTTAACAAACGGCCATGGACCCTGCGCAAATCTTTCCTCCCTCCTCCTTGTATTTTGTTAACCCTTCCTTACACACATCTACCCTTATACACATTACACTACCTCATGTCAAGAGACCATTTGGGAACTAAGAGCTTGTTCCAAATAGCGGTGTCACGTTGGTGGGGTACTACACGATGAGAAAAACATGCGTCCTCTCCCGCCAGTCACAATGTCGAGTTGGCCAGTGCTTGCTGTAGAATAGCCCTGTCAAATTGCGTCAGCTCAAACCATCGCCCGCACCAGAAACCTATCCCACGGGTACGGGCAACTTCCTGACTTTCTCTCTCTCGTTTCCAAATCCAGTAAGGGGTGAATAGGCGCAAAATGAAGTGGACTGAGGTGTGGAATTATGACCAATGAAAATATGTTTGACAGATTTGTTCTCTCAAACAACCGAGATTCATATTATGTTTATTCTATTTACTATTGCAATTCGTGTATATTTTCTCTGTAAATTCTGCCTTGTATAATCATTTCTTCTTAAGTAGTAGAAATATGTTTGAATAGTAAATATTTCTTTTTTTTTTTTCGTTTTGGATTATGTTTATTAAATAATTCAGTTATTTGATATACATATCAATAACGTTATATAATCTAACAAGAGTTTATTTATAGAAATAAACAAGTCTCTCTTACGAGCGGAGAGTTTTTTACAAAACAGTTTTTTATCCTAAAATAACATCCAAAAATCTTTGCCAGTTACATATATGTAGAATTCATGCAATTATTGCAGTAAATCGATTAGAAATCAAGATATTTGTCAATTCAAAAGTTTAATTTCACTGATAATTTGAAATCTGACTGGATGTATTATTCCATTTTGATGGATCATTTCTTTGCATTAGTAGAGGAAAAGGAATTAATGTACATAATTTGGGGCAATAACTATTATCTGACTTCTGTAAACACTGTCATAGGCGAAGTATACAGTTTATTTATTTATTGGCTTATTTATTTATTTATTTATTTATTTATTTATTTATTTATTTATTTATTTATTTATTTATTTATTTATTTATTTATTTATTTATTTATTTATTTATTTATTTATTTATTTATTTATTTATTTATTTATTTATTTATTTATTTATTTATTTATTTATTTATTTATTTATTTATTTATTTATTTATTTATTTATTTATTTATTTATTTATTTATTTATTTATTTATTTATTTATTTATTTATTTATTTATTTATTTATTTATTTATTTATTTATTTATTTATTTATTTATTTATTTATTTATTTATTTATTTATTTATTTATTTATTTATTTATTTATTTATTTATTTATTTATTTATTTATTTATTTATTTATTTATTTATTTATTTAATTTGCCGACCTGGATGGCCGAGGTGGCTATGAGCGAGTACCTACTCAGCGCTTCGGTCCGAAGGGTCGCGGGTTCCAGTCCCGCCTTGGGCATGGCTGTTTGTCCCTTGACTTTGTGGGTGTGTTGTCGTGGAGGGCCTCGCGTTCTGCTGACCCCAGATCACAGGAGCCCGCAAGAGTGTTTGTCTAGTGTATGGTCGAATATGCGTCCCTTCGGGACGTAAAGGGTAACCGGCTGTCGGCTGGATAAAAGCCCTAGGAAAAAAATTATTAATTTATGTCATAGGCGAAGTATCCAGTGATAGACCGCCACTCCGGAACATTTGTACAACCTTTACTTTTATATCTCGCGCCAGTTTTGACCGCAGTACCCGCGAGCTCTTGTGAGCTAGAGACCTTGCCCGCATCCTTGACATTCCTGCTGTATAATATTTGTAATCATGTTGTGCCGGTGTAAATATTCTGTGCTGTCTAAATTTGTGCACAGATGATCAATTGTCTCTGATGTTCGATGACATGCACTACATTCGTCATTAACATTCAGATTTACAATATTTTTGTAATTATAAGATAAAATAGCCTAGTCCTGAATTCCTTGAAAGAAGCCCTCAATCTCTCCATAAATAGCCCTATGCCTGAGCCACCGCACAGAAGGGTTGTAGTCTGCACTTTTAAGAGCTTGAGAAATCTATCACAGAGAGGTTCGGGCTTCCATACCTACCATATTTTTGTGACTGACATGATATCAGAGTAGTACGCATTGTTGCTAAGATTTAAGGTAGTGTAGTCTTCGTTACGTAATTCTATTTCTTTATGTAGAGAAGACGGTTCAGATTGCGTGATGAAATTCTTTTTCAGACCTGTTACTTGGCGGTTGCATAATTCTTTCAGATCTAGTAGACTACCTGTTTTCTGAAGAATGAACAGGCGTTCAGTCGTTGATTTAGGGTAGTGCAATCTGTGTTTAGTGACCATAGTACGTAGTGACTTTGTTTGACACCATCAAAAATATAGATTTTCCACAAAAGAGTTGAATAAATTCTTTGAAGTTCACGTGATTCCTTAACGGCCGATGGCCGTTATTTCTTTAACGGCCGGTGGCCATTAAAATTACCTTTTCATTCCTCTATTGGGTTTCGTTACACAGATGTGTTTGCAGCACAGTATTACGAAAAACATTTTACAGTTTTCGAAAATACAGAGTTTTCCAGAAATTGGAATAGCATTAATTTTTTGCCGCCCCTTTATACATACAAGGAGAAATTTTTAAAAAAATTGAAGCTATTTTTGAGAAAATAATGAAAAATGTTCCTGAATTTCAAGCAAAATTACGCAAAAACAAGTCATATTTTGGAAAAATTGTAACTGACGTTATTTTAAGTTCTATTTTTAGACTGATTTTATGAAAGAAAAATCTGTTTTATATTTTGGTTGTAAGAGGAAGCCGAAAATAGAAACATTTACAATTTTCGGAAAACTAGGGTTTTCAACGAAAACCAGACTGGCGCCGTTCTTTTGAGCACCGTTTGCGCTGTCCGAGGGCAAGAACCAATAAAAATTTGATGCTTTTTTTTTGAAAAAAAATTGAAAATGTAATTGTAGCTTCATGTAATGAACTTTCAAAAATCAAAATATGTTTCTAAATCGCAGGACCACGAGTTACTTTATATCAATCAAGGAATATCAAATTGGAGAAAATCGCTCATCGGTTTACGCACTGTCATTGACAACAGGCGGACGGATAGAACTCCGTTTTGGCGTCAATCGATTTTTCGGTATCAAGGACCACAAAAACTGGATTCTGTCTACGCCATTTTCTATATGTTACATTAAATAGCATACACTTCCCACTTAAAGTCGTGGTAACCAGGGAAATCCTAGGCATTTTCGGATCCCCTGGGTTCCCTAAACTTCCCCATGGGACCAAGAAGTTCATTTTCTGCATTTACTACCAGCAGTGCTAAATTGCTCCATCGTAATTTACAAATTGTGTGTAAAGCTTAATAGAGCTTCTGAGAGCAATTAATGAGATAGTAGATCGCCTCGAGACATGATCCCCAACATCTTGAGGGCACTGACTTGATCGTGGCATAGCCCCAGAGGTTTCAACCAGGATTCTGGCGTAGGCAACTCCATGAAGTCGGGCTGCCAGGGGAATGACTGGTTGGTACTTTACCACTTTTTCCTCCCCTGCTTTTAGAAGGCTATACCCATCCTCGTGGCGGACAGTGACATCGACCACGTGGACCCCCTCCCGACTTTTTATTACCAGGTCAGGTTTGAGTCTAACCCTTTCGGCAACGGAGAAAATGTCTTCCGTGGCCACCACAGTGTCTGATTTCTGGAGCATCTTTCCCTCTAAAAAGTCCTTGATCTCGTCATGACTCTTTATAAAGGAGTAGGAGGAAGTAACTTACTGCACTCATACTGGAAAAGGTTAAGCCATTTTTTGTTACAGGGTCCGGCAATCTGAGATTTTCTGTCAAAAAAGTTCTGTTTTAAAAGGGTTCGGGAAGTTAAAAGTATTTTTATTTTCTTAAAGTGTAAAATATCTTAACTGTATGAAAAATAAAAAAGCATTTTATTTCCCTTTTTTATCATATTACTTTTACCAATTAAAAACGTTTCGAATTGAATAATGGAAGGGGGGAAATTCGTCTATCATGTTTCCGTAGATTTTCTGAAAATAGAATCTCAATGATTTCTCTTTTGTATTCTTCCTTCTTTCTGAACTAATAGTATCTTTACAATCTGTACTTCCTTCAGAAACCCAAATGCTATATTATATGCGTCAGTTCATCAATTCGAGAAAAAATTAAGATAAAATGTGAAATATTTTTCATATAATTTTGATAATAATCCTAGAAGCTGTATATAAAGGGCCCCAGGAAATTAAGAGAGCAATTTAAAATCCGAGGAAAAGCGACATGAGCTAGATCGATCGGAAAATATCCATATTGGTGGAAATCCTGTTTACAGTTTAGGCGTTTGTGTTTGTTCGCCGACGGATCTCCCTGCAGTCCCACGAATTAAAGAAACAGAAGGAAACTGAGTAGGAAAAGGCGGCCCAGAGGCCGAGATCGCCAAGACAGTAGTGTCGTAGTGATCTCAGACCGAAGGGTCGTGGGTTCGAGTCCCGTCTCGGGCATGGTTGTGTTTGTTTTCGTCCTTTCACTCCTTATCATCATCATATCGTTTCAAACATAATCTTAACGCCAATAGAGTAAAGACCTAGATGTGGATGCGACCTTAAATAACCAATAAAAAAATGGGGGAAAAAATAAAATATGTACATATTGCTACTTGTGTGACCCAAAAGTAGGTTTTTATGTGAAAAATAAACATATATAACATCACAACGCTTCGCAGACAGATTGTTTGCATCATCAAGTAACAATCTATCGTGGGTTGCATGGTTGCTTAAATGAATGGAGGGAGAATTGTGGTTAATGGAGCATCGGCCTGAGAGGGACGACCACATTGGCACTCCACCAACTGACACAGATTCTGTGCCAGTTAATTAAAATAGTTTTTCGTTGATCCAGAACGTTTGACTTTAAATTCAATTCAAACACTCTCCAATATTCTATGATATTCTACTAGTTCAATTAGGTTCTGTTTTTCTTCGATGTTGGTCTCAAAAATCATTTGATATTGTTTTTACTGAATTTGACACTAGGTTGATTGATGATTAGTGATTCCGGGCGCGTCAACGGCTAAGGTCTTTGGTCCCGTAAGTGTAGCGTATTTTTTTCCCTCGGGAGGTGGCGATGATGTTCCCTAGCTTCCCCCTACCATCGGCTTGCGTGAATTTCCCTAACCAGCGAGGCACCGCTCCAGAGCACGTGCTTCCACCAGTGGGGCACCGCTCCAGCCAGGACAATCTGTAAGCGCCCGACCGGTGTCCCGGCATGTGTGGTAGTGTAATTCATGTAAGTGTGTGTAAGTAAAGTGTAGGATAGGAGAAGGAATGGGAAGGAGAGATCGCGCGCGGTCCGTGACCCGTTTGTTCGGGTACTTCTCCTGTATTCATCTGGTATTGATCGGAGAAACCACGGAAAACTGCCGATCAGAGCAGCCGGTCGCTACAATTCTCCTCCAGACAGCGACAGAACTCAATCTTAGTTATGTAGCTAGTGTCAAATGTCAGTGCAGGATTCTGCAACCTTCGAAATTCGAACCTTGGAGCCCCGATCAGAGGCACTCCAGTAACAGTTGATGCCCTGTGCCACATCTCCCGGTAATTTGACACTAGACAAATCATCTTGGTTCAACAATCAAACAAGTTCATTCTTTACAAAGAGTTTTCTGATTTCTCACAGTGAGTGCGGCAAAGGCTCAAGAGCCCCCTCCCCCCCTCCCCCCGTTTCACAGCCGGAGACCGCGCCGCTCTCGTTCAACAGCCCTGTTGGGCGAGCACAAATGCAGGGTCACAACTCTCAGCACAAACGCCAGGCAACGCGGAGGCGGGCCCAGAGGTCGCCTGGGGCCGGCTGGCGGTGTGCTGTCGCTCTATTTAATCCACGTCCGAACAGAGCGGTCCGCTCTCCACTCGAAAAAAAATCCTCGGCACCCATACACCCCGCTCACACCCCTCCCCCGCTACGCCCGCCCCGAGTGAAATTCTGATGAACGAGTGTGGTCCCGTTCGTTCGTGCAATAGTTGTTGCAGGTATGCTTTTAGAATTACACTGTCTAATTGGTAACTAATTCATTAAATATCATTAATATGGAATACAGGAAGTTGTCTTTTGTTATGTATTACATTCCATGTAATTCTTCACTTTTTATAGACAACTTAGAATTTTATTCATGCTCAAAGCTAATAGTTACACGTTAGTTTGCCATCATGTAAACTACGAAATATTATCACCGCGTTTCCGAGTATCTTAACTCCATCCTCAGGCTACATTATGTAAACAAACGCCCAAAATACACAAGACATATGGATCTCGTTTCAACATGTGCAACGAAACCAAAGAGAGCTGTTCCTGTCTAGCTGCTCAGAGTTCACCAGTTTCAAGAGTTCGAGGTGCGCATCGATTATAATATGACATATGGGAGGTTCAGGGGTGCTTCAAGTCAATCTGTTGCTCATTGTGTTCTTCTGTATTTAAAATGGAGAGGAGCAGTACAATTGAGTGATTGATTGGCTGATGTTTCTGGGCACGTCAACTGCTATGGCCATTAGTCACGTAAGGATAGTGAATTTCATTAGTGGTAGTGTTCCTCGTCGCTGGTTGCAGAGGTCCCTCGCAAACCTACACGTCGCCTTGCGGGAGTTGTCCTCTTCCAGGTATCTTCCCGAGCGGGGCACCGCACCAGCTCTGACAGCTTTAAGATCCCGACTGGTTTCCCGAGATGTGTGGAAGCGTGGTGCATGTATGTGTAAATGCAATGGGAGAGGGTATAACAAGAAAGAGAAATCAAATATCGCGTACGGAGATAAAGTACAAATATTAAAATGCGGGGTAAGATTTTTGTGAATACACTTCCCCGTAGTGAACAATAATGTTGATGATCGACAGAGTAGGTGTAGTTTTTCATTCAGTTTTTACTTCCTTAATAAGCTTATTCCATTATTTTGGTTGTGGTCATTTCCCCTCCGGAGGCGTTAGTGAAGGGAGAATGTGCGTTGACGCTGCTCGGCGAGTGAAAGATGAATGAGAAGGGAAATGACAAATGGAGATAGCTTATGGTCCGCTACCCGTTTACAGGCTGCTGCTCCGACATTTGCCTGGACGTGTTCAAGAAAACCAAGTACATCCCGAGGCCACAAATGCTGGGACCCTGAGCATTTATGAGAATCAAACACGTGACAATCCAGTCCCGTCAATCAGAAACGCACACAGGAAACAAGAGGCCTGGGGTAGCAGATGCATGGTGGTTCTTTGTTTCAAACTACAGTTACCTCCCCTGCTTCTATCAGAAATAAGTTATAGTGATTAATTTGAATTACAAGTGAATTCGTTTTTGTTTTGAATCAAAAACAATTCACGGACCCCAATTACATCACGGCTCGGGGGAAGTTGTCCCAGATGCCCCCTCCCTTCTGAACTTCATGTCATCTTTGGCATTTGTTCAAACAAAGCGGTCATTTGTTATAACCATCACCGCTACCGAAGGATGCTGGTCGAGTTAAAATATTTCACACGTTTTCTATTGGTTCAACGTCGCAAGCCTCGAAGCCTCTAAATTGTTTTTTGTTTCTTCTCGCCTCTTCGTTGCTCTTTCTCTTCCGGAGGCCCCGAGTGTAAGCGAGTGAGCGGCCTGGCAGCGCCAGCGCCGCCCGCTCGCCCAAATTCAACTAAGCCTCCTTTTATTTTATAAATATTACATTCGTTATTTCCATCTACCATTGCTACAAACGTTAAACTCGGTAATACTCCAATTCTATTTTGCGTGCGTGGTATAAATGAATTACGCTCGCTTTCAAAGCTTAATCTTTTAATGCCGGGTGTACGCGCGGGGGTGGGGCGGTAGGCGAGTAGTGGGCAACGGTGGCAACGGAGGTGCGGGCGTCACTGAGACGGCAGGCACAGCAGGGATCAATGTTCGTAGTGGGCGTTTCATCTCCGCCCCCGTTTCTCCCTTTCCCCACCTCGTCGCACATCACCATCTCCTCCCTAACGTCCGCCTCTACATTCTGCTCTAGAGTGCGTTTTTACTACACTAGAGCGCATTTTACTCCGTATCAACGTTATTTCTTAATGTAAATACGTGTTTTCCTTACGTCCATTTAAAATGATTAAAGTAAATATTATCATTGAGAGTAATATTGTTGGAGTCTGACATGTTTTTTTCTCCAAAAATACTGCAATAAAATGTACGGGATTTGATTCTGCGTAGTTGCTGTTGGCGAAAAATATGACGATCGCTAAATACCAGTGATAGGGAAGACGTTAATTTGACGATTTCTGACGAACAATTGACATGCCAATTTCCAATATTCGGTTTGTTACTCCAGTATCAATGATGTGTATTCACATGACATCATATTACACCTCGTGAATCTTCCATGTTTTTTCGTTCTAGTGAAAAGTTTTATGCGTGTAATCTCGATATACGACACCCGATTGACTCTGAATATCAGTTTTATTTATTTAGAAGAGTTTTGTTTCTTTCTGGTTGTCTGTCTGTCCGTTCGTTCGTCTGTTCTTACGTCCATTGTTTTCCGTCCGTTATCCGTCTGTTCCTCCGTCCATCCCAAGCGCCTAAACCTTCTCCAGTATTTTTTCCAAAATGGATATACCCTGATCCATATGGTAGCACTTAATATTGATTTCGTGATACTGTACTCAAAATTATAAGACAAGTTCACCTGAAAATGTAGATGTATTAGGTTACAAAATGTTATTAAAATGGTATAACAACGTTTCAATAAAATAAATATTTAATGACAATTGCTGGTGTGATAGTTTGGAATATTTTGGAAACCTATTTCTATATTTTTGATAACGTTTAATCAAAGACACTATCGCTGTGTATAATATATATTAAAATATTCTGTATTCAAATACGGATTGTATCAGGGTTGAGGAAATGAAGCGTAAGAAGTACGAATTATATGGTGGGAAATGCATAGATAGTTTTAATTAACATTGCCTATGTATAGTTTTATGTACGTTAATCCTTTGTTTGATGCAGATCAATTAAAAAACCTAGACAGTTAACACTACAGTATTAATTTAAAGTGGAACATTCATTGTGCAGTTTATATCGTTCGGGGGTTGCAATATTGGCCTAACTTAAATCACGTGCTGAGATAAATGAATTTTTCACATTGTATTAAAATGCATCACTCTGAATTCACACTTCTGCCATTTGTTGGTGGAAAGCTGTAAGATATGCTACTGTTGCTCCCGGAAGGTGTACCAATATTCAATTCTGGATATTGCATCAACTCAAAATTCGTATTTTTTGAACTGTGCTTCTACTGCAGCCCACGAGTAATGATTTCTTTTAAAGTTAAGGTTTTACTTAATTTATATCTTTATTTGACAAAGACTATGGATTTATAGCTGTTTTAGAAGTAATCCAGAATACATTTGCATTTAACGAACTGTAATAATATTCATACCCTAACGACTCTTCTGTTACATTTATAGGAACGATAAGATTTTTAAACTCCATATATTAACGTATCAACAAGAGTTATTTTCCTTTTCTCTGCAAACCCTCTCTTCACATTACCAATTTGAATTTCTTAAAAGTTTTGAATTGTTTTGAAATTCAAAGGGCTGTAAGAACAATATTAAAAA
>BLKR01010129.1:0-68619 GCA_011170035.1 Teleogryllus occipitalis
TAAGAAAAGCGATATTTAACTTCGGCCGAAGTTGGCGAGATTTCTCTGGTGCAGCGAGATAACTACTTGATGGCGCCGGCGGATGGGGTGGGGAGGGGAGGGGAGGGCGGGCGACCGGGCGGCCGCTTTCGGAAGTTGGGATGCGGAGGTGCCCGTGCCGCTCCGGGACACGGCGGCCGCCGCCAGCGAACGGGAGGGGAACGGGGAGGGGAACGGCTCGGCAGCTCCAGGGAA
Source organism: Teleogryllus occipitalis (assembly GCA_011170035.1). NCBI lineage: Eukaryota > Metazoa > Arthropoda > Insecta > Orthoptera > Gryllidae > Teleogryllus > Teleogryllus occipitalis. The sequence goes on from BLKR01010129.1 coordinate 235, forward strand.
ACGGCTGGATGGAAATGGGATTTGGGCACGTGCGGTGGAGAAGGGAGGGAGTATTTTATTTATTATTTCTTTCTTTCTTTCTTTCTTTCTTTCTTTATTTATTTATTTATTTATTTATTTATTTATTTATTTATTTATTTATTTATTTATTTATTTATTTATTTATTTATTTATTTATTTATTTATTTATTTATTTATTTATTTGTTTGTTTATTTGTTTGTTTGTTTGTTTGTTTGTTTGTTTGTTTGTTTGTTTGTTTGTTTGTTTGTTTGTTTGTTTGTTTGTTTGTTTGTTTGTTTATTTATTTATTTATTTATTCAAGGCATGTTAACTGCTGACGCTATTAGTTCCGTAAGTATAGTGCTTCATGCATTACTCTGCAACACATGCCTGGAGACCGTTTGGGAGCTTAGAACTTGTCCCGGCTAGGGCGGAGAAATCTGGTTAAGGAAAACCCCGTTTTCCGACAGGTAGGTCGGCGCCGGATCTCGCCATCCAATGGAGGAAGATCTCCTACACTTCCTGAAGAATAACCGGCAATACACTTATGACTTAAGCTGTTGACGCACTTAAATCACTAATCAATCACTATCGTGCTTGTTATATCGTGGGAGGTGGCAGTGTTCTTCGACTGTTGGAATGGGAGATCTGACGCCGAACTACATGTCGGCGTGCGAGTTTATCCGCCCCAGGTTTCTCCCCACGCCAGGCAGTCCACCCCCGCTGTTGGGAAGACAAGACGAACAATTGAGAAACGTGTGTTTGAATATCCTCCTTTTCAGATTTTTTGTACATATTGTGTCGGGTGAAACAAATATACACATATTGCCGACCTTACAGAAATATTTCTGATTGGTTATGACAGTAGAATAAAAATTAGCAATAATTTATTCTTGTTTTTCGGCTTTCACTCCTGAGATATGTACCTTGTATGCCCACAGAAGCGATGCGGCATACAGTAGTGTCCGGTGGCATAGCCTATCTAGGCACGAAAACCTATCCTTAGTTGTCGTAAAGTGCAGCATGCTAGGCAATTAAAAAGCAATAATAATATTTTAGAAGTAACCGTCTGATTGCTAACTTGTGGGGGAAGAATGTTGCATACTAGCGAAAGAGTAACCTGAATTTTACATTTACAATTGCTCGTAAACATTTCAATGAACATGGTGACTGCATATTGAACAGCTTAAGAACACGATCGATACATCAGACGCGATTTAAACGTGAATGGTATCTTTGAATATTACCCTTCCAGCAGAGGCGTTTCATGTATTATTCATGCTCTGCAAATTAATAAAAACATTTCTGCACCAATATTTTAATTTACACGATGACAAACTAATTACTGCAGAACTTCTAAATGTGTCGATCGGCTTATTGCATGTCTGGAGCATTTCTCTAAGATAATAACAAAATAGAATGAAACAGTATTTGACAGAGATAATTTAAACCGAAAGAATTCGTTCTCTGAAACGAACAATATGTTTTGTGTTATTATAGTATCGTTGGATTCTTATTTTTTTGTATCTTCCAATTATTTATAGAAATTTATAGGAAAGAATGGACGAAAGGAAGGGCGAATCTACTGGTGTATCACTGCAGTAAATTGAAGTATTGTATTGTTCTATTAAAAAACATTGAGCTTAATATTTCTTCAAACAGGAACAATAAAACGAAAAACAGAAAACCAACGAAACAATAACTATTGTCACGGAATCTAAGCGCACTAATTATGAATGCCCGTGTGAACATATTTCCGCCCTAATATCCAATTTGCACGGAAATCCTGCGTCTCCTCATGTTGACTCCTCCCCACCGTCTCCGTACATCAGCTCGTGTTGACTGTCGCTCGCTGTCGTATTTACGGCGTGTGCGTCCATTTGCAGTTGGCCTCCGCCGACACAGATTCTTGGAGCGCGAGGAGGCGCGGGCGCGCGGGGAGGCGGCGTGGGGCGTGGGGCGTGGGGCGTGCGGTGTGGAGCGTGGGGCGTGGGGCGTGGGGCGTGTGGCGGGCGGCGGGCGGCGGGCGGCGGGCGGCGGGCGGCGGGCGGCGGGCGGCGGGCGGCGGGCGGCGGGCGGCGGGCGGCGGGCGGCGGGCGGCGGGCGGCGGGCGGCGGGCGGCGGGCGGCGGGCGGCGGGCGGCGGGGGGCGGGCGGCGGGCGCGTTCAACGGCGATACCTCTTCGCGGCGGCCTCTCGCGCGGGCGGGCGCGCCCTTTGATGACGCAGATGCTCGCACGCGCGCTTCGTTAATCCGTTCGCCAGACGGAGCGGACAGGAAGACAAACAAGAAGATGGGGAGAGGATAGAGAGGTATAGGGGTAGGGAATGGGCAAGAGAGGATGGAGAGATAGGCGTAGGGAATGGGAGACAGGATAGAGAGATTGGCATAGGAAAAGGACGAGAAAGAGAGAGACGAGAGGGAGGATAGATGGATTGGAGTAGGGAAATGACGAGAGGGAGAATAGGAAGATTAGCATAAGAAAAGGATGAGAGAGAGGATAGACGGACTGGTGTAGGGAAATGACGAGAGGGAGTATAGGAAGATTAGCATAAGAAAAGGATGAGAGAGAGGATAGACAGAGATAGGCATAGGGAAAGATGAAGAAAAAAAATAGATAGAGATCGACATAGGGAAAGGACGAACCGCGAAAGAAAGACGCAGGACGAGATAAACAGGGAGTAGGAGTGGGAACAGAAGGAGGAAAGAGAATCGGAGACATGCAATGAGCGAGAAATTGCGAGACGTAGTAAAATAAAAGTTACAAGGAGGGAGGAGGCAGAGAGATTTAGAAGAGACATAAAAAGGAAAGAAAAAGGCGAAAAGTAGTTCGAAATAACGAGAATTGGGAAGTGTTGAATGAGAGAAAGAAAGAGAGAAATGAGATAGAGAGAGATCCACAAAGACATTTCGAGACGTATCAATTAAAGAAATGCTAGCGAGAAGAGAAGCAGAGGGAAAGAGAGAGAGAGAAAAGAGAAAACATAGTAAAGAGAGATCCCAGATACCAAAAAGACATATTGTGAAAGATCACGGGAGATAAAGAGACAGAGATAGCAGAAAGAAAGAGTTACAAAGGGAAAGTGCAAAATGAAAAGATACTTGTGGAATGTGACACATCGCAGAAGGTATAGAAAAGAGATACGAGTGACAGGAAGAGAGATAACTCGCGATGGAAAAACATCAAAGAATGAATGAAAGAAAGAAAAAGAAAGAAGGAAAGGAAGATTGAGACAGTTCGATTGATGAGAAGACGGAAAGAGAGATGTGGGAGGGCAGGCGGATGGCGGGACCAGGGAAGTAGTTGGAGCTTTATTAAACGCATAAACTCACATTTCGCTGCCGGGCGAAGCATTACCCCGCTTGCGGGCCGCTATTATTCCGTTTTCGACGCGTCCAATGCTGCTGCTGTCGCCCGCTGCCCCCGCGAGCCCGAATTGCCAGTTGCCTGCTACCACGCGCGCACCAGAGGTAACCCCGCGGTAACCCCGCGGTAACCCCGCGGTAACCCCGCGGTAACCCCGCGGTAACCCCGCGGTAACCCCACGGTTATCCCGCGGTAACCCCGCGGTAACCCCGCGGTAACCCCGCGGTAACCTCGCGGTAACCCCGAGGTAACCCCGAGGTAACCCCGAGGTAACCCCGAGGTAACCCCGAGGTAACCCCGAGGTAACCCCGAGGTAACCCCGAGGTGACCCCGAGGTAACCCCGAGGTAACCCCGCAGTAACCCCACGGTTATCCCGCGGTAACCCCGCGGTAACCTCGCGGTAACCCCGAGGTAACCCCGAGGTAACCCCGAGGTAACCCCGAGGTAACCCCGCGGTAACCCCGCGGTAACCCCGCGGTAACCCCGCGGTAACCCCGAGGGTAACCCCGCGGTAACCTCGCGGTAACCCCGGGTAACCCCGAGGTAACCCCGAGGTAACCCCGAGGTAACCCCGAGGTAACCCCGAGGTAACCCCGGAAACCCCGAGGTAACTCCCCGCAGGTAACCCCGCGGTAACCTCGCGGTAACCCTAACCCCGAGGTGGTAACCCCGATTAACCCCGAACCAAAATCCGAGGTAACTCCGAGGTAACCCCGAGGTAACCCCGAGGTAACCCCGCGGAAACCCCGAGGTAACTCCGAGGTAACCCCGAGGCCCTTGGTAACATTTCCAAAATTGTATACTCGGAAGAACTAAGTGGCCGACAAGTGTCGCAGTGGGTCGCTTCTGCACTCACATACCGCCAGGTTCGAGATTAGGTATTTCAGATTTCCAAGTAAGGAATATGTGCTGATAGGTTAGAATTGGTCCAATTTACTTTATTGATTATAATCACCATGTCGATCGTTAATTTCTTATAGATAAATATCACTGCTTAAAGACAAATAATTAAGAATATAGGGATTGAGACAAAGAAGGGAATGTTCCAGTTAGATTTGTTCATAGTCCTTTCCTTTCCTCTTTCCTCCGCTTCAACTATTGGCTATTTCTTGTTCAGCTTGTTCTATAAATACTCTTCCTGGGTTTTATATAAGCTTGGCATCTGAAAAAATATTTCCATCTAAATTTACAGAGTTAATATATTTAATTACCTTTTCACATTTCGATAAGTATAGTGATTAGTTTCATTCTGTGATAACGGTAAAAGGGCTCATTTTTTCTTGCGGTTTGAGATTTATTAAATAGATACGGTTAGATAGTAAATAGTGATTGTTATAATGGAAGTCAAAACGTCTAGCTTAGGGATTCCAAAACTTTTTCTTTTATCGACACTTTTCGACATCCCTAATCATGACACAAAGAATTGCACATGAATGCCTTAAAGATAACAATTTCACACTCCAGTATTCTCACAAATATCTCGATATTTCAATAATCAAAGAAGCCTCCACTTTTGAGTAGCTGAGTTTCTAATCTTCATTGAAATTCATTTGATATAAAATGTCCCTGCACAATTGAGTATCGTGACTATTGTGAATTCATAGTTATAATTTCTTCGTTTTCTAAACATTTAATTCTTAAGGATGAACGACAGATACAAAAGAAGACGGACAAATTTGTAATTTATTATCATATGTTCTGTTGCTTAATATCAAAAAATATTATCGGGAGAGGTGGCGCAGGGTATTACCTGGTAGGTCCTAGGTTTGAGTCCGGCACTAGTAGGATTTTTGACGCTAGTTATCCCAGATAGCTGGGTCGACCAGATGACCATATACCTGGGTCATTTTTTATTTGTCATTGCCCTGATCCTCTTGTAGCTGACTTGTTAAGAAAACATACAACACAAAAAAACATATTTATTTTAAACATTAAACGAACGCTTGAATAACTTAATGAACGCAAGTGACTTAATAAACGAATATTATTCAGAACGACTCGTTTAGTCAGGCTCAAATTAATGAAAAGAAATCCAGCTCCAGGACTATCCGAAAGTCGCAATATATTATGTTTCAGCTTTGAGTATGGAAATATATATTCTTACCTCTTGTCTTTTGAGCATTCCTCAGGGTTCGCCTTACGTTGACATTAACCTGGGTGCGGTCCTTTCTCCAGACCCCGTGAAAAAATGTTTCGTCAGTATACTTAATTATGTTTCGTTGTTTCACTTCTTCATTTCAATCCCCACATCAAGATTTAAACTCGATGAAACTTAACATTTTTAATTAAAAAATAACAACACAATGAATGGTTTAATTAACGAAATGCGTATCAGAGAAGCCAAGATGTTTCATAATTTCCGATCTTTGTGGTTCAGGACTTTCCTCTGGATCCAAGCTGTTTTTCTAGAACTTGATCAAGAACTTGCGGCGCAGGTCTCGCTGCACCACATTAATTAATTCTTTGTAATACGAGCAGTGTTCTACGGCACTCGTAGCGATTGCCGTGAAACTTGAAGTTCGGGATCAGGGTTTTGAGTTGCTCAGTTGATCAGAGGGATCTTCCTCGTTTCCAACACCTCGAGCTATCGCTTCGAGCCCGCACCTGACTCATTGCCCTCTCCTCTCTCCCTCTCTCCTTTTCCCCTTTTTTCACCTAATGGATACATTGTCATCTTATGTTAGCATTAGGAATATCATGTATCAAAGGAGAATAGATCAAAAAATTCGAAACACAACTAACAATGTTTATCTCAACACATTCATCTCTAAAAGCTGGTAATGCCTTGGAAAAAAAATCAGAAAAACGTTTAGGAGTTTACAGTTGGTCAAAGGTGTCAAATAACCTTTTTACTTCCAGATTTCAAAATTCGCCTGTTGACGTTTTGATGTTCTAAGAGAATACATAACGGTAGCTAGTTTCTAAGTCCAATTTTAGGTAATAATGATTTTGAAGAATGGTGAATTTTGACAATAATTGTGTATCTATTGACATATTGTATAAATAAACAACTCTCGCTTGCTGAGTTCAGCTCATAGCCAGCATTGACGCTGACACTGCAAGCGACTCATCCCGGAACGTCATTGAGCTCGAGTCCCGACGACAACATGTTGGTAGAGTATTTTCGACACCAGATCCATAGGTATATCGAATTCGAACGTTTTCGGGAGGAGAATTCTAGTGGCAAGCTGCTCTGATCGGTAGTTTTACGTAGTTTCTCCAATCCATACACTTACACTTATATGCACTACACTACCACACATGTCAGGAGAACTTTTCTTAGCTGGAGCAGTGCCCCGCTGGGGAGAGAGAACAGGTGAAAATACCCCGCAAGCCAACATGTAATTCGGCGATGGATTTCACTTTCCAGTGGGGAGGAACCCCATGACTTACCGGCATAAAACATTCACTACAGTAACGGGAATATTGACCATAGTAGTTGAGTACCCGGAAACGCCAACAAATCAAGTATTCTTAGAATTTTAGACACAAACGGCGGCGTCTGTATACGTCAAAATATGATATTCAGTCTTTTCTAATGCATTTTAACTCTGGCTCTGATCACGTTCAGACTTTCTACCTGTCCGTTGCCTAGACGAATCACAATATGTTGGTTATTAGAAAAAAGAATGTGATGGATTCTCCAGAAGAATCGTATGTACCTTACCCGTGAAAAGAAAAATAAATGTTCATAAACGATCATGTCGATTAAATATGGTCTAGAAGTTCTTTTGGATATACAGTGCACCATTGTTACAAAACCACTATGGCCACTTGATTTATACAATATATTAATAATCAGTGCAGTAACACTTAAAGTTATTTCACTGTTTTTATGTTGTATAGCAATTACGTTATAGCCATGGAATCAAATGTACTTATAATAATTAATTGGCTTATCAAAAAAGTATGCAGAAATCTGCCACAATACGTGGTTTGAGAGTAATTTGAATCCAGTCGTCCAGCAGTTACTTCACTAATTGAGCTGCAAATGGCTGCACCACAAATTGGTTCATAATTCAAATGTTTTAGTTTTATACAAATGCTCCAATCATTTCAGTCACGTGTATTTGTGTTGAAAATCATGGCATACTACGAAGGGATTTATGTTTTACAATTTGGCATCTTTACGTACTTGATGGCTCCTGCAATCAAATTCTAAACATTGATATAAGAAGAGCTCAATGAAAACAGACTTGACTCACATGAATAGTGTGCTAATTTCAGAAAACACTTCAATTTTTTTCGAATTATGTTCACTCACAATTAAACTCCATTATCAGGCACACCTTAACTATTCATTTCGGCATTCCTCGCTCATTTTTCGGAGTTCTGTGAACGGTTTGTGACTCATTCCGGGGCGCTACCAAAATGCGCACTTTCATCGCCCTCATTAAACATTAATATTCATTAAATCTCGGTAATTTCGCCATGATTTGTCAGAGGTAATACCACAAGTACTTTTCGAATTGCTGATATATCCACGAGCAGTTAAGCTTTTTGGGTGGATTTGCCTGGGAATGTCCAAAGCGTGAAAGGTATTTATGAAGATTATTCATCGAAAAAATAATCAATTGAAAGGTATTACTTGTTAAAAAATAACATATGCTTACGTCAGTATCATTATACTGTATTATCGTTATGTTCCCCCGAGCCTTTCAAGAAGAAAGAATAAGCAGAAACAACATGTGAAACACGAGATGAAGCGCGACCATAAATAAATGTAAATGCAATTTTTTTAAGGTGAAAGGACCCTTCATTTCAGCACATCCCTTAGTGTTCGGACTGCATTCTCTTGATGCGCACGGCACTAGAATTGAGGTAGCATGGTAAGCACCAGCTGTAGGCTCCTTTCGTAAACAAGCCAGTAAATGTTTGATTCTCATTTGCATGGTGGTGTTCTGGACTTCAGGATTGCCCTGACAACTACATTGTCAGATAGAACTAGTGTGCTGCAATTTGATCCCAGTGTCTTAAGCTAACAAGCAAACTGCCTGACCGTTACGCTACAATACTCCTAAAAGAAGTACTTATTTTATTGCTAATTTCCAATGCGCGCAGAACTTGAATGAAAACTAGACTCAGGCCATTTGTGAGGTGCGCGTGGTATCGTTAGATACCCATAAATTCGGTATAACTCTAAAACAATGGGTTTTGATTTCGAGTGACAAATTAAAATTTTTGATTATTTCGATCATTCTCACACTGCACGTACCAAGTGATCACAATCACAGTGCATAATTATGCACAATGCGCCAGTGTTTATGGCATCGATCGGCGAGTGGTTAGCTTACGAACACTAGTCCCTGAACCAACAGTGTGCGGGTTAGGCTGAGGTGTGCGGATTTTGGAAAAGCGGAAATTCATTTCATGTGTTCATTTCATGCCTCTGGCATGCAAACAACCCGTGTCGGGCAAAATTTAAAAATCCCTCAGCAATGTTCCCTAACTAGATATCACGTTCACAAAACCGGACAGATTGGATGTAGGTAACTGTCTGGCGGAGAAAGTGTGTGTGTGTGTGTGTATTCATGTATGGATATATATATATATATAGTCTCGTGAACGTAGTCTCGTGAACGTAGTGCATGTTTTTTTAGCGCGAGAGGTGGCGGTGATTTTTTCCGTTTTCGATGGCGAGATCCGACGCCGACCTACCTGTCGGCTTGCGGGTTTTCCTTCACGGGGCACCGCCTCAGCCGGGACGAATCCGAAGCTTCCGACCGGCCTCTCGACAAGTGTGGTATTGTAGTGCAAGTGAGATGCACGTAATGTGCAAGTAACGGGCGAGGAAAGGACAAAGATGAGGAAGGAATAATGGCGGTCCGTGGCCCGTTTTTTGGGTACTGCTCTGGCCTGGGATACCTGGTATTGATTGGAAAATCAAGAAAAATCACAGATGAGAGCAGCCGGCCGCAAACTTTCTTCTCCGGACGGCGGCTGAACTCGACCTAGCTATGTCGTTAGGGTCTAAAATCCTGCTATTGTCGGGACTCGAACTCTAGGACCTCATGATCAGAGGCACTGCAGTGACTAAATTATGCCCTGGGCCACCTCTGTCGGAATCCGCACATCATCATAACGTACATGCATTGAACATATTTGTGGGGTCTTCAAACGGGTTTGGAAGTTACTAGCCTTTAAGGAATGGCTTTCTTTTGATTTGTAAAACTTTATTACGTGTAAATTCTTTTCTGATTGGCTCATAGAAAGGAAATCTTAAACCTTATTGATTCATCTTCACGAGTGGAATCGCCTTTGTAATACGCGTAGTGACGTTCAAGGGCGTGGCTTTTGGGAGGGTCTGTACATACCCAGGCCTTTTCCGCAGTTTCAAGCTCTCTATTGAATGCTCTCCACCAAAACGCCGTGAATGTGCGAGGGAGTGCTGCATTTGGGCGTAAATGGCGTAGCGCCTCGTGGCCACCCCCGCAGTAGCGCTTGCTTCTGTAGGCCTCCGCTGTCCAGGGCCAGGACTAAGCCGTCGCGGACCACTAATTACCCGGAACCGGAAGCACGAGCCGACAGCGCGCCGCAACCAGATTCGCGCACGTAAATTAGAAGGCGGTTTTGTTGTATCAAACTCATCGCGGAAATTATATTCAGCGAACAAGATAGGGACGCGTATTTCATTAGCGCTGCTAATACAATTTGGAATTACGATGTGATATTTATTCGCGCTTTTGATGCTCTTCATCAAGAATTGGGACGCTATAAAATATTGTTGGCCTTAATCGGTTAATTCCCTTCTCTGTTTGTTTTGAATATATAATTCCTCCGGCGTTATAAATATTTGTCTCCGAAATGAAACGCCAGGATTTGAAGCAACCGGTGGGTGTAACAGTAGTGTGTTCAGAAGAGAATGTGTAATGTTCTCACGGCTAACCCGCTAATGTGGTAGAAAAAAAAAAAATAATAATAATAATAATAATAATAATAATAATAATAATAATAATAATAATAATAATAATAATAATAATAATAATAATAATAATATTTGGCCAAGATGACCCACTTATCAAAATAGTCAATAAATGTCACTGTTAGAGTAGAAATACAAGTATTTTAAGTGTGGCAAGGAACTTTCCGAAGACACCAAGTAAATAAAACGAATACTGAACTACTGATGCAATGTGACATTAAATGTTAACTACATGTTATACGCGGCGGCGGTGGTGTAACGGTTAGGATATCGGGCTGTTATACCGAAGTTTGCGAAGTCGAAGCCGTGGATTTTTGAGGGCGAAACAATCCTTTGTACGCTTTCCTTGGGGGATGTAAAGCCGGCTGTACCATATTAGTAGATTTCCTGCATATAAAAGATCCTCAAGCCTCAATGAAGTCTCTGAGCTAAATTAAAATTGCCTCTTTCGCGCACAAGTAATACCTTCCTTCTCCCCTAGTAGGTGAAAGGGGAGTAACGAAATTTGCGTGGTCAGACGAAAGAGCGGGTCTCATGGCCTGAGTCTCGCCATGTAAAGTAAAACATTCATTCATATTATAGGAACAAATAACTCCATTGACAATAACTAAAAAGAATTAACAAAATACTCATCAATAAAACCAATAATTTATATGACTGAAGAAGAATGAATCCAGGATCGGAAGTAGTAGTAATAGATGCCACGATGAGGCACTCAGAACATGACAATAGTATTAAGTGCCGTACTTGTCAGAAAACGGTAAAAATAATTGAAGAGCTGATTTCCAAACAGATGTATCTCTAAGAAATACATATTGTCATGAACGAAAAGTATTCAAATTCAGCCTTACACGAGTAGTTAGGGATAGAATTCTATGCGTTTTCGGATACCGTTTACCACTTGGAACACGCAATTTCTAAACACAATACTTTACAGCCTCATGTAAAAGCGTGTGAGGAATGTATAGATACGTAAAACTAGAAAACAAACGGAAAATGAGATACGTCACTTTGACAACCAAATCTTCAATTTATCATTTGCCTTAGTTTTTCTAATTCTTGCCATGTCTTAATTCACGAAAAGGCACGATAAAGTCTTTATTAATCTTCATTTGGAGATGTGTAACGTCATCAATGTTCCAAATACATCCTCCAAGTGGTAAAAACCCATATGAAAACCTATGACTTCTATTGGTCTGTGCACAAGCCTATGTGACCTACAAATTTACTTTGTTTATTAGCAAGGTCAACAAATCCGATATTGTTATTCGAAATTTGGTGAAAAAATCGTGTTCACTTGCAGATGTTGCTGTACCATGCGATTAGAACGACGTAAGTAAAAGAGGTCGAATAACGTCTTGATTAGAAAAGCTTGGAAATCAAAATCAACAGGATGTGAGTTTTGAAAACAAAAGCACCGATGCTTATTGGAGTTCTGGGACTTGCTCCATAAACTTAGTAATAAAATGACCAAACTGTCAAATAATTGAAAATACTCGGAGGATAAGACAATGCATTATTCAAAACAACCCATATTTTTGCGCAATGAATTGCAGAGATACCCACTGTCCGTGGAGGTGTTGCTTTGGGAATTCGTTACAACCTATGTTATATTAAATTGTATTAAATTGCATTTATATTTTAGTTATATTGTATTATATTTTATTATTAATTTACTTTTATATTGGACCTATTCTGCTCCGTAAGCAGAGTCTTCTGCCAAGCACTGACCAGCAACAATGAGAATTGAAAATGGTAATAAGAGGTTCATCAAAACCTGTTATACCTCTAGAAGGTATAACAGATTTTATTCTAAATTCTCATTTTAAAGTCTTGTAATAATAAAAGACTAGTTTTTTAAAAGAAAATGCGTTTTCGCTTTGGACTGCTAATATTATTACTTCACTTATGTAATTTGACAATTTTCAGAGAACATCCATTCCAAAAATTAGTTAATTTGTCACGAAAAATGACTACATAATCATGTGGATAGCTGTAAAGATTTCTCGGAAATATTTTTAAAATAAATTTTCTGCGTCTCTATCCGTAAAGAAAGGTCAACACTTCGAATCAAATATTAATACTTCATTTCTGGATCTCTTTATCATTATTCCATTCCAAATAAAAACTGACGATTCCAATTGACTGATTGGTGAATTTTAAAACGGCAACGTAATGAAAGAGAGTATGGTCATTACGATGTAGGTTTTGTTTGTATCATATTATCTGACACATTACAGGAACGCCATTACTGTTTTTGCGTAATATTGATTAATGTCCATCAGGGATAACATCGTTTTAAATAAATGATAAATGATTATTTGTTTTTCGTAAAGACCATATCCATCTGCCGTTCCACCCACCTCTCACGGGTTACAAATCACTCTTCATTGAAAAATGTACATATTTGCAATGTATTTTGTGAAGATATATTTTCCATATTATCATTTTCTAAAAACGTCTAATAATTTGGGTTTCTTAAAGGTCAAAGCGGTTGCATACAAGGCAAGTTGATATACATTTCTCGTAATATCATGTACCCTCTACCTACAGACTTGTATTTGTTCGATAAATAAGTTGAGAATATTAATACATATGATCCGCACCTCGACTGTTATAGATCATGGTGTAAATGACCATTAACGATTGTCAATTTTTTTTAATCCTCGCTTATCCTATGGTCAAACATTCTCTCGTGTTTTCAATATTACTTATCTAGAGAATGTTAACATAGCCATGATGTCAGTATTATCTCAATTATGCATGGCCAAACATTTATGAGGTTTTTTATTAAAACGCGATATATGCTTCTGCACTTATCATGTTAAATGTACGTGGAAACAAAATACTCGTTAATCCACACCAGTAGTCAGCAACTCAATAATCCATAGTCTTCGTGATTCAAGTTGCATATGATGTAAGAGTTGAAGATATAATTTTAATACCACACTTGGTTTAGATTTTACGTAGTTTTATTTATTTATGTGTTTATCTATTTATTTAATTATTTTACGTCTAAAAACAGTTAAAACTGTGTATGAAGTGCTTTGGGGAGAAGTGGATTCTGTGCACGTTTTCAAAATTTTGTGATCCCTACACTGTCATATACTACTTGAATTTTGAATTTAAAAAAACACGCTCCCATGTTATAAAATATATTTTCATGGATAAATCAGCAATACTTTTTGGGCTCTTATCCATGATGTTCTTCGTCAAGGAATATTACTTCCTGCCGCGACAACATGGGAACGATAATTTGAATAACTATATTTCCCACTGAATTTTAGATGTCGTGCACAGATAATGAAGTTACATTTATGTCCAGAAGCAAAACAAGGGGCCATCCCAGCATTTCCTAAATGGATCAGGGAAACTGGAAGAAAAACCTGATCGAGATGGGAGCCATAGACCCAGAAGCTGCGATACAATACTTGTTATATATTGTTTAGAATTATATAGTCCAATGGTAAATAATACATTAAATAGCACTGTTAAAATTAATGTTACTTTCCTTGTGATGCTCAGTATAGTCTCTAATTGTATAGAAACAGTTATGCAGCAGAAACGATTTCTCTTGGGATTTAAACTTTTCTATCTAATTTATTCGTTTAATGTCATCTGGCAAAGTGTAAAATAATGTACATATATTGTATGTGAATTTTTGGTAATGAGTTGTTGATACTGACACCTGATGAATATGATTTCTACATCGAGTGTAGTAATAGACATCGGCGTTTTCTGAAAATATATTCCCGCCCTTAAGCAAGTCATTTTTGACAATAAACAGTGATTCGTAAAGAAACAGACAAGGTAAATTTAAAATTCCTAGATTAATGAAGAGAGGCTTACAAGAATCACGTGGGTGGGATTTGGTTATAATTCGTGCACTTCTTTTTTGTAATCTAAAAGTCCGGGCACTATAAGATGTATTTCCCGAGAATATTATGTCATATCTCAGGAGGGAATGAACATTCGCGAAATATACAATATGAAGGCTGACTGAATTTGAAAGAATTCTGAACACGTAGCATAATGAAATTAATTTTGTGTTCAATTCGTTAAAATGGACGTTCCATTTAAGGTTTGACTGAATTGAGAGACCTAAAAATTTTGTTGCGTTAACATCAGTCAATCGTACACCGTTCATTTTCAATGGAGCACAGAATTGTTTATTTGAAATGGAAAACTGCATTAAAACCGTTTTCTTTTCATTTACTATTAATTTTTTATTTCGGAACCAATTTGAAACATCTGATATTGTACTATTTACGGTTTCTTTATTACAAAGAATGTTCGTATAATCCGCAAAGAGAACTGTTCTTCCGTTTCGAATCGTCGACGATATGTCGTTTACGTAAAGTCGGAACAGAATAGGTCCTAAAATCGATCCTTTAGGAACTCCACGTGCAATTGGCAAAGAGTCGGAAAGGTGTGTACATAATGTTCCATCATTCCTGTAAGGTATTTCCACTCTCTGAGATCGTTGTTTAAGGTACGAATATAACCAATCTAGAGCAATACCACGGATTCCATATGAAGGTAATTGTGAAAGTAAAATATCGTGATCAATGACGTCAAAAGCTTTTGAGAGATCTCAAAATAATCCAATATGTGCTTCGTTTTGATCTAATGATTAGGCGACATCTTTAAGAAAAGAAAATATGACTGTTTCCGTTGATTTTGATTATCTAAATCCATGTTGGCAATCTGAAAGCTCGTATTACTGAGAAAGGTTTCCATTCGTACGTAAAAAAGTCTCTCTAAAATTTTTAAAAAAACTGATAGAAGAAAAATGGGCCGATAATTTTGAATTTCCTTTTTCTTACTTTTTTGAAGAGCGACTTAATTTTAGTTGTTTTGAAAATATCTCGAAACTATCCGGTGCATAAGGATGCCTTAAATATGTGAGTTAACGGATGTATAATGACATTGTACCTTCCAAGAGGTAAAATTCCTGTACCCTAGTGTTATCAAATTTTTAATGAATTTTTGTGTGCATTCATAATTATCAAATCTGTCATATGGTATCGTTTATCTCCTCCATTCAAAAATGCATCTGTATGCACATCGTCGTCGTTTGGCACCGCAACTTTGGATTTACAAGCAAAATTCTTAGACAAATTTGGAGTTGCACAAAGGCGCTTACAGAGGACAATCTCTCTTGCGCACACGGAACAACATTCAGGATTCCCAATGGTTGAAATTCTCCAGTTGCTGCAAGGTTCTGGGGAAACGACAGATGAATTGGGAAGCTTGAGAGCCGGAGGGTTGTTTGGGAGAGCGTGATAGCCGCGGTGGTCGGCCGAGTGATATGGGGACACTGCGGGGAGGGGGTGAAGAGGTGTGGCACGATACCCCCTCAGCTAACTCCTCCGCACGGCGGAAGGAGCCAACGAAAAATTATAATGTAATTGGGAAAGTCCATTCGTACACACAGTAAACAAATTGATGTAAATAGATCCGTATCGTGTGCATTTAACGTCTCTAATACAGAGTCCTAGTCGCTGAGATGGGAAGTTTCCACCGCTATCGTCCCCGACTTGTCTCCTTTGACCCCCCGCGTCAAACCACTGCTCCCAGCAACACCTCCACCGCCATCGCTGAATTGCCGGAGTCTCCTACAGAGCCGCATTGCAGGCAGGATTTTCGACATTGGCTAAATAACACGGTCGAATTCAGCCGCTGTCGTAATTCTAGCGGCCGGCTGCTCTGATTGGTAGTTTAGCACGGTTTCTCTGATTAATATCAGGCGAATGCCAGAGCAGTACCCTAACGAACGGTGAAAAACCACACGCTATATTTTCTTCCTCTTCCTTGTCCTAACCTCATCCCTTATTTAGATGCATACACACACTCTCTCTTATTCGTACATGCATTACACTACCACTTAGTCGGGAGGTAAGAGCTTGTCTCGGGTGAAGCAGTGCCCCGCTGGTGGGAGATTCCTGGTTGGTGAAACCACAGCTAACCAACGTCTAGGTCTGTGCCAGATATCGCCATACAGCGGGGAAATATCACAACTACTTCCAGAGGTAAAATCATGCACTACTCTCACCAGGCTAATGATGTTAGCAGTTCACGTGGCCGGAATCACTAATCGATCAAAATAATCCAGAACCGTCGTCACCCCCTTGTCTCATTGTAATTCTCACCAAATACGAATCACCGCCACAAATCACCCCAAAGATTTCAGGTATTTTACGCACTCGTGTAATTTCCCGAAAAACGTGTCTACAAAATGGGATGCGAATTTTTATTTAAGCACTAAATCATATTCAAAGGCCAGGAAAGAATTTAGGGTTTGAAACTATTTCACCACAAATACTTCTTATGAAAAGGGAACTCCCGATTCGTTATTCCAAAATTGAAAACGCATCTTTTAGAGAATGCATTATATACATATATATATATATATATATATATATATATATATATATATATATATATATAATAAAAGTTGACGTTGAGAATGCGTGACAGAATATGTTTGTCATAAACGAGTGGAAAATTCAATATAGAAAATGGTTGCTGAAATGTTTTGCCTCTTTGCCGTGCTATTTGTTTCCGTCTATTTCCTCAATCCTCCAGTACTTGCATTTTCTCTCACTCCCGTTTCGTAATACACCTTACTACATACGAAGGTATAATGTTAGTGCCCCATTTTTCTTGCACAGAAATATATCCCTTATTCTAACATGAAGCAATTGTCGCTGAATTTCAAAATATACGGCAGCATTTTTTTCTTCCTTATTCTTCTAATAATTTTTCATTTTTAACTGTTTGTATTATTTTTCTTTCAAAATGTAACGCATGTTGCCATTAACATTAAAAACATTCTTATGTCCTAATTCATGAAAAATATCTGCAAAGTTTCCATTATCTCATCTATAATTATGCATTTCCCACTAATGGATGCAAATAAGCATTGTAGAAATACTCCTCTCCTCATTCGGTAGTACTTTTGTTCTAGAGATACGATTTATGAAAAACATTTTTGTGGCTCGAAACAATGTTGTAATACGAATCGGAGATCCATTATGTTGTCGGAGAAAATGGAACGCATTAATTTAAACCAGAGAATGGCCTCGGAAAGAAATTGTGTTCACACAGGTAAGATGCTCCAAGAGTCTGAAACAAGAGTTTCACAGGGATCTGCACTTGTTGAACCAAACCGGAGATTTCCGCCATTTTCCGGTTATTCATTGAGCAACTGCTAAAATGGTCCGTTTTTTTGACTTTTCAACACTGAACGTATATTTTTCCTCTTTCATCAATGCTATAAAAAGGACATAGTATTTTTGTTAAGGAGACGATATAAAAACCCATAAAACGTGATATACAACGAAATACTAGTTGTGCTACAGAATGGCATAGACGTTCTCGTAGTAAAGGTTTCTAATTTCCTTGGTGTGGGCTGCTTTTACGGTATTGCCCCATCTTCTTGCCAGCTGCCATCTATCGACGCCCAAAGTAAATGTTTTGACATTTTCTCAATTTTTCTGTTTCCTAACGGTAGAAACGAAATATTACTTTAAGAATATTATGGAAGAGTAAACTCATAAATAACAATTTTAATTGAAACATTTGTAGCAGTTTTTAAGAAAGGGACGTTTAAATCTTACTGCAAATGCGAAATGTAAAAGCTCTTTTTCACATAAAAAGTTTGTTTTCCAAAAACTGCGTCAGAAGTAATTTGAATCACTTTAACCCACAAACGCAATAGTATTAACAAATTGCTGTAAAATGTGCATATTAACGGCGTGAGAGATATTTCAAAAAATTACATTTGTGTAATTTTTAAAGAAACAAAGGAATACACCGAAATGACGAAACCTAATATTAAATAGTGCAATTAGCACTATTCGTTGGAAAAGTTTGAAGAAAAAAACTTGGAGCTCTTTTTGAGAAAATGGCATTTCAGCGTTTCTGAAAATTGGGAAATTTGAACTCATTCTCACAGAAAACTGTTGAGTTTCCGAAAAATTGTATTTCCGAAAATTGTTTAAAGCACATGTACTCATAAATACAATAATGTGAACAAATTGCCGCTAATGAAAATATTAACGACGTGACAGACAAGTCAAAAAATTACATTAGACTTAAAAAATTACAAATGAATAGAGCAATATGGAGTTTATGTTATCTAACATAGTGTATTTAGCACTATCCCTACCAAAAGTTTAAAGAAAAAAGTTTGAGTAGTTTTTGAGAAAATCATGTTTTTGTATTATTTTAAAATTTAAATATTGCACGCACTATTGCACATACACTGCGAAAATGTTCAAAGAAATGTACATTACCTTAATGAAAGAACTAATTATCGACAATATTTTATTTGAAGGAAAAACCTCGATATTCAATTTCATAGTTGTAAGAAAACGCAGAAAAAATTCAAACAGCTGTAAGTTTCGAAAATTCAGAGTTCGCCGAGAAAATCAGACATACCACCTTTATAAGTGTATTTTACTCTTTTTACAAGAAATTTAAAGAAAACATTTGGAGCCGTTTTTGAGAAAATTTTGAAAATGTCGAAATGGGTTTTGTGCGAAGTACTCTCAAACTTCAAAGAATGTTTTTCAAAATTTCAAAGCTTCGCCTTGAGCCAGCTGGACAGGGGTTTCTTCTATTTGGAAAAGACGTACGGATGGTTTAGACGCTAGTGGTGTTCACAGACGGACAGACTGTCGGACGGACGTACAGAGGGACGGACGCAGAGACGGATTGAGAGACGGATTGAGAGACGGACGGAGAGACGGACGCAGAGACGGATTGAGAGACGGACGGAGAGACGTTTTGAAAAAAAAACACTTTTTTGGTATCACAGGTGTATTTTGTCAGCAATCGTGACGAAGGCGCTGTGGGTTGCGTTGGCCGTTACCGGCGGAGTTGAAAGGGAGAGTGATGGTGACATCGGCAAGACAACTTTATTATGATTCTCACCAAGTCACTCTTTTCCACCAACCTCAATAATGATTTGAATAATTATTGAGCAATGATGACTCTCCGATGGCTCACGGATTGCGTACTACCTTTCGGTGAGGAGTTCCCACGTTTCATTGCCGGCCGGGGCGAAAATGAAACTGTAGGTTTCTAATAAGAAATGGTCCCAGTTTTTTAGCTCTGTGACGAAAGAAAAAGCTCTGGCAGGGCAGTTAAGCTAGGTAGAGATGGAATTATTTCATGCTCGCCACATGTCCCCCATTCCCCCAGGTGTGGGACCGGGAGTGGTGGCTCAGTGCATCAACTGATATCATTGCAGTGCCTCTGACCGGGAGGTCGTAGGCACTCGAGTTTCGAAGAGGCACGCCGAGTCCCGACGGCGGCAGGATTTTCGACACTAGCTTTTCAGCTAGGTCGAATTCAGTTGCTGTCTTGAGGAGAATTCTAGCTGCCAGCTGCTCTGATCGGTTGTTTTTAGTGGTTTCTTCGATCAACAGCAGCCTAATACCGGAGCAGTACCCTTACAAACGGGCCACGGACCGCGCGCGATCTTTCCTTCCTCTTCCTTGTCCTATACTCGCCTCTTACACACACACACTTACACTAACATGCACTACACTAGCACTCATGCCGGAAAAAGTGGTCGGGGACTTAGAACTTGTTTCGGCTGAGGCGGTGCCCTGCTGGTGGGAGATCCCTGGTTAGGGAAAATCCCGCTTGTCGACGGTAGAGCGGCGCCGGATCTTGGCATCCAGTGGGGGAAGATCCCCGCCACCTCCCGATGAAAAAACATGCACTACACTTTCGGGACTAATGACCTCGGCTGTTGACGCGCTCGGAATCACTAACAATCAATCTCAGACGTGGATAACAAAAACAGTGTCCTGACCTGGAAACGCCGCTAGCTGGCAAAAGTAGGATCCGACCTTAAAATGACCAACACACGTACATTGAGCAATAATGTAAACAGCGGCAGAGTGAACTTCGAGAAAACCTACCGCAAACCCGCTTCCTCTACTACAAACTCCAGGCGGACAGAGCGGGATATGAACTCCGTTCTGCAGTTGCGGCGGGGTCCGCGGTCTGACCGCTGCAGCCCGGGTCGCCCTGGCGGCGGTGTCCTCGGCGGTGCGGAAGAGGAGGAGGGGGAGACGGCGCCGGCCACGCGGACCACTGGGAAGCTGCGAGGCAGGGCGGGCGGGCGGGCGGGCCGAGCCCGAAGGGTCAGAAAAGTCGGGCGAAGTCGGCCGCATGGGGATGAGGGCGGGGGAGGGGGGCGTGGTCCGCAAGGACCGGCGAGGGCGCGGAGGTCGTCCAAAGACGAGCTTACTGGGACGCGGACGCGTGGTGAGATGCAGGTTGTTCTGCGGCGAGTTCACGACCGAGGGGGAGCTTTTGACGGATTTCGAAACAATGGAACGTCGCTGCTGGTGAAGCCGTGCTGCTTGCTTGCGAAATATCCGTCCCCCGGTGGAGGAGTCTACGTGTCAAGTGATCTTTACGTGCCCGCTTTAGAAGATACAAATAAAAATTCCTGGAAAGGCGTTATTAGGTGTATACACATTTTTTCCGTAGTTTCTTTTAAGGAATCTCTGGATTGTTTTCTCCTGTATTGGTCACAATTGTAGATTTCAATAAAAGATTCATTTTATTAAATCGATTTTTAAAAAGTAACCCTCATTTTAGTATGCACTGTGAGACATCTTACAAAAACTACACGCTCAATGTACTCATTTGTAAATTTTACAAGAACGGACCTTCTTTTAGACTTACCAGCAATTTAAATAGGAAACATTTTTATAATTTATATTGTGTCTATACGTAGGTACACCCGTGTTTAGGTGAGAATTCGAATTGCAAAGAATAGAGAAAATTCATACTCATAAAATTAAGAGAAATACAAAGAAGACTGATTTCTCAATTTAATTTTCTATGTGGCGAGTGTGTACATTGGATACAAATTAATTGTTCGTACGGCTCATATTTGGTCACGGTTCATTTAAGAATCGAAAAGCGATATTGCACGTTATCTTAGAACTATCTCCCGAATGCTAGTGGAATCTGTGATTTGATATAAACAACGTACAGGAATTAGTTTTCTTGCTTCACTTTTTATTTTGTTTTTTTATTTGATAGTATTTCCATTTTATGTACTTTTTGTTTATGCTTGTTTTTAAGTTAGAGAATATTACTTCATCGTATCTCAGCGTAGTGGTAAATTCATGGAAAACGTAAAGTTAGAAATGTAATTAGCAATTACAACGATTGGGCAAGCCGAGGCATAGCGTTTTCTTCTCCATTTTTTAGATGTAAATTACTTGTATGCAAAGAAACTAAATTTTACAGTGATTAGTGAGTAACGTTAGGAAACAGGTTTTGGAGGTGTGTAACCAATGTTTAGCTCTTTAGAATAAATGCGAGGATACATGAGGGATCATCGTTCTCAATGAGCAATGTTATGAAGTTGTGAAGGTTGTAAATAAATTGCTGATTATTAGAATTATTTTCCGGGCTGGTCAGCCGTGTTCTAGTGAAAATCATGTTTCCAGACGTTTCGTCTGCTACTGCGGCAGACATCGTCAGTGGCGAAGAGGTCGTACACGAAGTATCCTTCCAGCCCCCCGCAGCCCGCGGGCTATAAAAGGCCCCTCTGAGCGGGCGTCCTGTCTGTCACCTGCGGATGGCTGGAAGGATAGTTCTTGCATGACCAAGGATACTTCCTCCGCTGATGAGTTCTGCCGCAGTTGCACAAGAAAGTCTGGGAAAAGGATTTTTATTTGATTACGGCCGTCCAACCAGCAACATAATTCTAATGATGAATCCGGCTGTGAGAGCTTACATTCCTTTATTAATTACTGATAAGTTTTAAAGTAATATAATTATCAATAAAAATTATGCTTACTTAAACATTTATAGTTGAGTACACAAACATATTTTCTTTCATTCCAAAAGTAGTGATCATTAAGGTTTTTGTTACACTCGTAATATTTTCATGCATACAGCATCTAAAGAAAACCCAAACAACCGTCCCTATGAGCTACATTTTGAACTCCTACTATTTGTACTCCAGACAAAGCAAAATCTACAGATACCGGAGTCGGTTTGCCGAACGAGAGAATTCCACAACAGACGAGAATCGTCCGACAATCCACAAAAACCGTCGTATCGAAAAAACGCAGTAACGCCCTGCGTCCCGCGCGCGCGTCCCCGCACGCAAGTAAGCGCTTTGCGGGGCGGAGCGCTGGCGGCCCGGGAGCTCCCGCATGACGGGGCTCGTTCGCGCGGGCGTCCGGCCCAATCGCTTCGCTGTTTCCGCCCGCACGCCCCGCGATTGCCGATTCCCCCCACCCACCCCCACTCCCTCCCCTCGCCCCGCCCACCGCCGCCCGCCGTGGCCGTCCCCGTAGCCGCCCCGCCGGCGCGCGGCCAGCAGCAGGCCGGCAGTTGAAGCGCGCGCACAAATGACGGAAGCCATCACCGGAATTAATACGACGCGTAGCGCAGCGGCCGTTCCGAGCCCCGCCCCCCCTGCCTGCCTCCTGCCCTGGCCCGCCGCCGCCTCCGTCTCCGCTCTCTAGCCTGCCGCTCCCCGTTCTGTTCTGGGCGTTTTTCTTCACTGCGTTTGCTGGCCCGCTCCGTTCCCGTTTCCGTTTTCTGACCTCACCGTTTCACGTCCTCCTTCACTTTGCGGCCTTCTTCTCTGCGTCGCTTCTTCCCCGCTCCTCTTCCACCTCCAGTTCGCTTCCTTCACTGTATCTCCTACCCAGCTCCACCTCCCCCTCCGCACTTCATCCTCCCGCTCTGCATTCTCCTCCACTGCTTCTCCCATTCTTCTCATCGTCCTCGCTCCGCGTTCTCCTCCAGTCCGCTGCGCCAGTCTCCTCCTTCCTTCTCCGCAGCGTCTCCACCTCTGCTTCGTCTGAGCCCCTGCTCCGCTTTCTCTTCATCCTTAACCATTCCTCCTTCTCCTCCACTTTCTCCTTCTCTGACACGGTTTTCCCTCTCTCCCACGTTTTCCTAGATACGCGTCATTCTCTTTTCCGTTTTCTGACCCACCTCCACCCTCCTCTCCACCTCCTCCCTCACTCCGTTTCCTCACGCAGCACCTCTTCGCTGCTTCGCCTTCGTCCTACCTTCTGCGCCCTTCTTGTCTCCACATCTCGTTTCTCAACAGCTCCGCTTTTTCCGTTTCCTTCTCCTCTCTCCCTTTTCTTTTATTCCGTTTTCACTCACTTCCACAAAACCCACTCTCCAATAATAGTCATCCTCTCTCACCCTCCGCATTTGATTCGTTTGCTTCTATCATCCATATAGTCTCTGGCTCGTCCTTGCTCTCTCCTATCTCGGTCTCTTCTACGCCTTCACCGTGTCTCCGCTTCTCTTTCTGCCTTGCGTTTCCATCTCTTTCTCACTGACCTCGGTAATTCGTTCCCTATCCACAACCGCATAAATTAGTCTAGTGTATATTCAGGTTTCATTTTCGTCCCTAGTTCCCCCCTCTACTCCCACTTATCTTTCACGATTATCGCAAGACTATTCTCCAACGCTAATCCGAGCAACCTTCATCCACCTTCTGATTTGCCCTCGTCCGCTCTTCTCCCATTCCTTTTTAGCTGTATCTACTGCTGCTTCGCGACCATTACCACATTCACCTTCTCTCTACCCCTCCATCCCCATTCCTACCTCGGTTTTGCTTCCCTTCCTTCGTCACCTCGCCCCCACCCCTCCCTCGTCCCTGATCCGCCCCGCAGTCCCCGCCTCAGTCCCCGCCCTGTCCCAGCCACCTAGCCGCTCTCCAAACGGCCCTCCAGCGCCTCTTTCATTCAGTTCCGCAGTATTGATTTGTGTGCGCTGAGGAGTGTTCAATTATAACTTCCCACGCGAGAGACGAACCCGCACGCATTCGGCGGCAGGGCGTCCTCGCGGGGATGGTTCCCGCCGCTCGCTCGTCCTCCCGTCCTCGTCCTCCCCCTGCCACGTCGCCAACCTCAGCGTTCGCGCGGCTCCTGCCGCCTCCCCGGGCCCTCGTTGCTTCTTCGCCGGGCGCCGGGCCAAAGCCTGTTTAGTATTTAGCGATGCACCGAGCTCTGTAATGCAGCAATTTCGCGAGCTCACTGGGAATGAGAATTTGGTCAGGTTTGTTTCGCTTGAGACGAACGGCGGCGCGGAAGCCGTGCGCAGCCACCTACCCCGCGCGGTGACGTGTGATGAGCGGGGGGAGGGAGAAGAGGGGAGAGGAGGAGGTTAGTGTCTACCGTTCCGAGGGAAGCGGGGTGAGTGCGGGAAGGTGGTGGGTCGAAACCCGAGGGTGCTCGGTACCAAGGGGGGTATATGCGAGTTTCCGAACGCGATCTCATTACCGCGCCCCCGCGGGAGGGGATGGGAGGGGGCGGTGGCTGGGGGCGGGAGACGAGACACCGCGGCAGCGACGACTGCGGCGACGGCGACGCCTGCGCCGAGGGCGAAAGCGACCTACCGCGCGCGCGCTCGCGCTTTTGTTTGAGTTGCAGCTCGACAGAAGGGCGGCCGCTCCGGTCCCTTCCCTGCCGCTTCCCTTCACCCTTTTCCGAGTCACGTGGTCTTCCCGTCCTCCCGCGCCATTGTCAGTGCCCCGGTGGCGACGAATCGGAGGGAGGCAGCGCGTAGCGCGGGAAGGGGGTGAGGTGGGGGGCGGGCGGGGAGGGGGTGGTGGCGTGCTGCGGCAGACGGACGTTCATCACCCGATTCTCTACGGTCGCAAACTTCTGCGCCCACGCACAAAAGGAGGCGAGCGCAGGGAAGGAGCCCCTGAGGCGCCGGCGAAGACGAAGGCGAAGGCGGCGGAGGCGGAGGCGACGCCAGCGGCGATGTCGCTGGGGCGGAGGGGAAAGATGTGAGCACCGGCGGAGAGAACAGGCGCTGGAGGTGATGAATTATGTGAAGGTTAGGAGTAGCAGAAATTGAGGGAAGAAGAAAGAACCTAAGACACGAATTCTAATTTAATAATAATAATAATAATGATAATGATAATAGTAATAATATTAATAATAATAGTAATAATAATATTAGTAATAATAATAATAATAATAATGATAATAATAATAATATTTCTTTCGCATTTTAGAGTCGCTTTAATCCATCCTTTTACCAGCTAGCAGTGCTTTTAGCCCTCGGCTCTTAGTATTTATTGTCCACGTGTGGGTGTAAGGCAGGCAAGTAGTGAGCATTCCTGTACGTACCTTATTTGACCTACCTGAGCTTTCTTTCATCACAAAGCTGTAAAATCCGAGACGATTTGTATTAGAAAGCTACAACTTCATTTTTGCCCCGGCTGGGAATCAAATCCTGGGCCTTTTCACTGAAAGCTGTCCATGAGACGTGTGAGACGTTAGAGCTAGCGTAGTGAATAGGTTAAGAGTACTAATCGCAGAAACAGGCAATAGTGGTGTTGGAAAAAAATATCAATGCGCTAAGCCATACTAGGTAATTATAATAATACAAAATTATTGATCGTATCTTGCTTAGAAATATTCGTATGGTAACGGCTGTAACATGTTTCAAACATGTTTTTGAGAAACTGAGTTACTTCCTAAAGTTTATTATTCAAGTATTAGGCAAAAAAGTATTTTGGCCATATGATTTTGCCTTAATCACAACCAACGCAATTTTGCTAATGCTTCAACTTTTTGATGGCATAGCTGTCGGTCCAAGAGTATGTCTCCTAACCAGGCACCTAAGACATTGTACACCTATGTTCTTTTACATTAGATATATTTACATCTAAGACGTTTATTGCAGGTACCTGTTCCATACTTAACTATTCCTAGCATTTATGTCTTGCATGTAATTACATAATTAATTTATAGAACATATAAACAACAATATTTATGTATATAATAGTGAAAAACAACTAAAATTACTATATACGTCTTTTTTATTTATAAGGAAACAGTTGAAGACGGTAAAAATTGCGACAAAGTTGATCAGGCCCGCATGATGCACCCCGCAAAATCTAAGTGTACGGCGGGTCTGAACGTGCAGTTCGCCTACAGAATGCAGGCCCGCTTCGCTTTTCCGCTTGTAATGTTCTTCGATTTTTGCTGGGACAGAGCACAAGGCCACCTTTCGGTACATTCATAATTGTCGAAATTGGGATTGATGTATTAGTAGGATAAGTGTCAGTAGGATTAATTATTAGTAGGATGATCATTTGTTAGTAGGTAACTCAGAGCATCAACGCGTGTCACTGCAGTCCAATTGACCGAGAGGACCAAGCGTTCCAGTCCCAACGACGGCAGGATTTTCGACACTGGCTAGATAGCTAGGTCCAGTTCGTCCGCTGACTGGAGGAGAACTCTTGCTGCCGGCTGCTCCGATCGGTAGTTTTGGTTTGCATCCTTTGTCCTATCACCACCTGGCGAATGCTGGAGCCGTACGAAACAGCCCACAATCCGCGCGCGATCTTTCCTTCATCTTCCTTTTCCTATTCTCACCCCTTACTTACACTCACATGCTCTATACTACCACACACGTGTGGTAGCTTACAGCTTGGCCTGCTGGAGCGGTGTTCCGGTAGTGGGAGATACCTGTGTGGGGAAAGACGCTCAAGCTTATGTGTAAGCCAGCACCGGATCTCAGCATACAGTAGGGGAAGAACTCCGCCGCCTTCTGAGATAAAACTTGCATTATACTTACGAAACTAATCACCTTACAAGTGGACGCGTCCAGAAACACGAAATAATCATTCAATCTATCAATCAAACAAACAAACAAACAAACAGACAATGCCACGACGTAGCTGTGAAGTTCATCCTACCGTTACCACTCCTGGAGGGTAGTGCTGGGTGGGCCCTACTATCTAATGAAATCATTAATCAAGTAATCAATATGCCAATCGATAGCAATGGGAGTTTTTTTTTCTCCCTTTCAAAATTCAAAATTTATTGCTTATTTATCCTTGAAAATCGATTTTACTACATGGGATTTTTTTTGTTTTTTTTCTCCCTTTCAAAATTCAAAATTTATTGCTTATTAACCTTGAAAATCGATTTTATTACATGGGAGTTTTTTTGTTTTTTTTTCTCCCTTTCAAAATTCAAAACTTAAGTAGTATATGATTTAGTGTAGGGATCACAGAATTTTGAAAATGTGCACACAATTCACTTTTCCCCATAGCCCGTCATACGCAGTTTTTAACTGTTTTTTGACGTAAATAAATAAATAAATTGCAGATATCTCTCTCCTGTTATGTATACCACTCTGCCAAATTAGCTCTTGTAACACCGGTTGCCACCGTTGAAATCCAGAATCTCTCCTCTCCGAAGAACCAGAGCCATTACGTGAATTCAGTTGGATTGGATAGCAAGACAGAAGAAAAAAGCTGCATTTTCATGGCTTCATTTGAGCGAGGATAATAGACCTCCCCCTGGTAAAAAAGTATTTTACCGGTTACATCAATGCTATTTCATGACTTTGTTTTTGAAGTTCGACAAATAGCAATATGATTTCGATTATCTTCGTAAATGACATTGCAAACTGTCTTCGATGTTTTGCCTCGCAATTCGATTGTACCAATTTGTGCCGAGGCTTGAGGGGGAGACTGCTAGTTTGATTGGTTCTCATTGAAAACTAACGTTTAATTTAGGCACAGTATATTTCGAGCTAGGTCGAATTCAGCCGATCTCTGGAAGAAACTTATAGCGGCCAGTTGCTCTGATAGTTTAATGTGGTTACTCTACTCAACATCAAGCGAAAGCTGGAACAGTACCCTAACAAACGGGCCATGGACCGTGCGCGATGTTTCCGTCCCTTTCCTTGTCATATCCTCTCCCCTTATATACATGTGCTCTTACATGCACTACACTACCACTCATGTCGGGAAATCGGTCGGGAGCTTAGAGCCTGATCCGACAGTAGAGATGCCCGGAAGCACTAATCAATCGATCAGTCCCAATGGATCGCCGAAAGATAGTTTGGAAACGATAATGCGGAATATCGACTTGTAGATTTCTCCTTCGCGCTCTTGATTTTGCCTAACGTGAAGCCAATGTCGGTACTCCCGGTCTCACGCTCAAAACGTTCCCGTCTACTTGATTTAAATATATATCGAGCCAAGATTTTGCAAACGATGTTTCGGAATAATTAATTAATAATTATTACCTCGATCTACTTTTTTGAGAGTTTCTCTTTCCATGAAGTATACGTTCCATAAATAAACAGTAATAAATCGGAATTAATTACTGCAATAACTTATTGAGGGATGTCATGAAAGGTATAACGTGTTCATCATTAACCCTAGAAACGTTGAAGTAATTATCTTGGCATAATTGTTTTGCGTGTCTGACGGCCAAAACGTGTCGTACAAGTAATAAATGTACTAACAAGAGGAAATGAAAATAGGTATAATCATGGTAGGTTATTTATTTTAATGTATTTTTTTTACTTTTATTACTACTTACTTTTATTGTTTACTTTAATATAGTATTATTTTTTTATAATGTATGTAATGCAAAACAAACGCACACTATTTAAAAGGCAATGGGACGAGTATTATAGACCTGATAAACCCTTACTCCCTAGCAACCATAGCTTCTCACGTGTTTGTTAAATAACTATTGAGTTTTGTATTAACGTCGTAGTTGATACATTCCTCAGTACTCACAAAAATCCACTATGGAAAACCGGTATCGCTGTTTATTTCACGAAATAGTTCCGCCGACTTATAGACTACTCGTATGAAGGAGACGGAGCATTCAATAAGGCGAAGGCATCAAAAGGAAAGCAGCAAGCTGTGATTACGACGCCACCTAGGGAACGGTGGGAAGAGGAAATTCCACCAGCCTACGTGCAATTTGGCGCCGGATCTCACCGACCAGAGGGGGGAAGAAGAGTGCCACCTCCCGTGATTAAAAGCACATGCACTACACTCACGGGACTAATGAAAATAGCCGTTTACACACCTACAAAAAATCAATCAACGAAGGCCGCTATGGGTCGTAGCATCGTGAGGCGTGGGGACGTCGGCAATGAAATGGATATTGATTGATTAGTGATTTCGGGCGCGTCAACTGCAATGATCATTAGTTCCGCAAGTATAGTCCATGTTTTATCCTAGGAAGGTGGTGGTGATTATTAGCCGCTAAGTGATGGCGGCGACCTACCATCGGCTAGCGAGGTTTCCCTCATCAGGTATCTCCCACCAGTGGGGCATCGCCCCAACCGGATGAGCCCCCGGCCTCTGAGCTCCCGAATAATCTCCCGGCATGTATGTTAGTGTTGTGCATGTAAGTGTAAGTATGTAAGGGATGAGGGCAGGGTTAGGAACGGGAAGGCAAGATCGCGCGCTGTTCGTGACCCGTTTGTCAGGCTACTACTCCTGCATTCGCGTGATGTTGATCGGAGAACTACCGATCAGAGCAGTCTGCAGCTAGAATTCTCCTCCAGAGACCAACAGAGCTCGACCCACCTCTCTAGCTCGCGTTGAAAATTCTGCCACCGATGGGACTCGACCCTAGGACCTCGCGGTCAGAAGCACTGCAGTGGCATCAGTTGATGCCCTGAGCCACCTCTCCTGGTTGGAATGGAAAGGTGGAACTCGGTTAGAAGGGTGATTGTGCTGGGCTGGTAGGGAGGCGAAAGCCTGTAACAGCGGTGGCAGGGGGTAGATGAAAGGAGCAGGTGTTTTTCGTGTGCGTCGGAGGTCGCCTCCGAAGAGGCGGCTTTCATAGGTTTCGGTCGCGTGCGCTGTCGCCCACCGCACCTCCTCTCCCTGCCCCTACAAACACGACGCTTAGAGCGTGGAGAGAGAGAGAGAAGAAGAGAGAGGGTGATTCGTTTTTATGGTATTTTATGACTAGAGGGCGGATTTTAATAAAGTCATTTTTCTTCTTTTCACTTCAGAAAAATGCCATTTAGTATAGAAATTCATTTTATGTTATGACAAAAGGAAATGATCCGTTTTTATACGGTTTTCTTTTTTGCATTTTTCGTCGATTACGGCTTATAAATAACTTTGTTACTTTTTACAGTAATTTTTAATCCACTTTCGCTGATTTCATCGATTTTAATGTCTTTTAATGGTACTTGCTTCCAATAAATTTTAAGAGACACTACAAATACTCTCAACAGAATTGCTAAGTACCTGGTAGCATATTCCGTTTCTGCGCTCAGAAGTCGTGAGTATGTTATCTAAGATTCCTGTAACGCCTGTCAGCGCCATTCGCGGTTTAGCCGATTTCGGAATTACGAAAGACAGAGATTTTCCGCTCCAGAGTAAAACATTCCAAACCAAAAGGTTGAAAGCTGAGTTCACTTGAACGAATAGAAGAAGCCTTGGCTATATTAGTAACGTATCCAACAGCGTAAGTTGTTCATCCGAACTGGTTTTGATCACACGTTTTATGTCATATCTATTTGCTTTTAGGACATTTTACAGCATTTTATTGATCATTTTTGGCAAAGTTTTAGGTCATCAAAATCTGCCTCTTATTTAGAGGATAGTTCCTAACCCTAATGATCGCACCTGTATTGGATGAGTGATTTTGATGTGTAGGGGCTACTAGGGAACGAATTTTCATTAATTACATTTTTCTGGAACAAGATACCTGCATTCAATAATATTTTTTAAAGTTTACAACACATTCTGAATGAATTCAAAGCATATTTTATATTCCATATTGTGATATATTTTGGTATATTTGCATTTATTACATATTTTACCTATTACAACACATTTATTACTCATTTGCAAATATTTTAATAAATGTATACGTCGAAACGGAACATTTCAAATGCGAGTGTGCAATATGTTCCAAAATAATCTTCCTTACAAAACAGTGTAATGCTACTGTGTTTCGATGACTATCTTATCTTCGCCATGCATTGCCAAACTCGCGTCTCACCTGCTACTAGGTTTCTGCGTTCTTGGAGTCAAGGATGAGCGGCTGTTCGTGAATCAGAAGTAATTTTAACTACGATCATGCTCATCTTTCAAACAGCACATTCGTGATTATCGAAAACGAACAAATATTTTTTTGTATACCAGCATTATAAACCACCTTTTCTGTTACCAGAATTCGTTCATTAAAGGCCATTTTGTGGCACAAATGATGTACTAGATTTTACGGCATCAACAATTGCATCATTACACGTTCGGCCAATCGCAGCTAGAGAATCGTGGGGAGATAGCGGTGAATGGAACAGCCGACCAGCGTTTTCTCGCACAGATGTCAAATATCCAAGACCTCACAAGAATTTTGTTTCAAAAAATAAGTTTGTTTCTCTTATAAAAAATAAAGAACTGTTAAATTATACAAAAAATAATGTATATTAAAAATATAATGTACACAAAAAAGCGTATACAACTCGTTTATAATGTTGCTTTATTACATGCGTAAAAATTTGGAAACTCGCTCCTAACGTCAGTCGTTTTCAAAACATGTGGTCATGCAATAAAATTTAACATTATAAACTAATGATATGAACTAATATTTATAGATCATTTTCCTATCGCGTTGTCGCATTTGGAGTGTGGTATGTTCTCTTTAATCCCTGGCTACATGGTGCTACTATTCACTTGAACACCGACTCCTCGAAAATGTATTTACGTATGTATGTGATATCGTTGAAAACTCTTGTTTGGTGGAAACTAGAGTACCAAGCCTTCAGATGTAACTTTCTTTCAGCCGCTCCGAATCCTTGTTAAGATCTGATCAGCGAAGTTCCGTGCTCGGAAAATGCTAGTGTTGAATAATCATAACAATATGATGGATTTTTATTTGTTTCTTGTGATTACCAAGAAACGAAATTATGGTGGATCAATAATGGAATGAAAGACAGCAACGGGAGAATCTCGATAAAGTCTACTGCTTTGTCCCCCACAAATTCCTCGTGGATCGATCGGGTTTGGAATCTCAGTTCAATCGGTGGAAGGCGAGCGGTCCAACCGCTACAATACAGGTCGCCGCAGATAGGCTGCTAACGGGAGAGGTGTCAATTACATTTCTGGGTCCATTTTTATCGAACTTTTTAACACATGAAAATGTATTAGTATAAATAAACTATTCTTCAAAGAGAATCGAACTACATAACATTACTTTAATGGTAAAATTAATTGATTTGATGTTGAAATATCTACAGAATTCGAGAATACCCAGATGGCATGGGGAAATTCTAGCCCAAATGTACAATTCCACAAATTCTCTCTTTAAAAAGGGGAAAATCAGAGATATTTACGAAAATAAAATGCTTTATTACTTAAGCTACTTCCCCCATTTCCAAATTTTCATTCGAACAACGTCCCCCAGCACCCACCAGTACGCGCAAGTAGGAACATTAACAAAGAAGGTTCAAATGTCCATGAATTCAGTATTTATAATAATTTAAAGGTAATAATAATCATGATATGCATCAATGTTGTCTATTGTTGTAACTCGAGAAGAAAGTGTAATGGCTCTCATTTATTGTTTAATGTTCTAAAACATACGATATGAGTAATGAAACGGCGAAAAACAATAATATTAAAGAAAACAATTATTGCCTTGAAAGGTTTAGATTGCATCAACACGTTTTAAATTGGATAAAATTTCATAAAAAAGTAAGTGTCTCAAATCACAAATCACAAAATCAAAGTTTCTCAGTAATAAGAAAACCGCACCCGTGAGTGTGAAAATGCAATTTTCACTGTCGCGATTCATCGCAACATCTTCCGTTCAACTGTATCTATCGTTTCGGCTCTCGTAATCCACTTCTGATCCCGTCTCGTCGTCGAAGCCATTATCACGTAATCACCGGGCAATATCAACGCATGTATCCACCCATCATCTGCACAGAGTGGATCTAAGTGGCCCTTAACCACCACTGCTAATTAGCATCGCATTAGGCAACCCAGCTATCACGTTGGATCTCCGAGATGCCAACTGCCCATAACTCATTAGCGCGCCCTCTTGAGATCCATCATATCCTTCCCCCCGCAACAATGAATCGATATACTAACGAACTTCATGAAAAAAAGCATAATCTCTGTTCTTGCATTTTAGGTTCGGTGTGTACATGTAAGAAAATGTGTGACTTTTAAATTAATTAAATGTAACATAATAAGCGTAGTAATATTATTGTAAACATATTTTTATTTGTGGTTGCTGGTTTACGAAGGGTTTGCTGTAATGGGAACTATACAGGTATATCTTTAAAAGGCAGAAATCCTGAATAAAAATTTATCTTGTCAAAGATAACTCCAATTTTGTGGCCTGTACTTTGTTTAGTATTTATACTGTCAAATCTATACTTTGTCATCAATACTTCATCAAAATGTTCATAAACTAAATAAAACTCACTGAGTTTTACTCCGAAAATGAGAACAAGGGAATTAAATTTCTGCGATTGGAACGTATTTGCTGATAGGAATTTGGATTAGGATTCCTGCATGACGTATGGGTGTTTCTTTCACGCGTTTGTAACGTGGAAGGCAAATGAAAGTCACAACGTATTCTGTAACATTATTTAAACCATGTTTATGTTGTTTATAAGAACAGTAGAATGAGTTTCTCAGCACTTCAGTTCTGATATTTCACAATCACATGAAGTTTTCTCCTACCTAAAGTTTCTGGGAAACAAACCCTAATATCAAACCAATGCAGGAAATCAATTCCAATTATTATCCAAATTTCTTTAAGCGATTGTAGTCGTAATCAAACGTGCTTAATTTCTGTCTTTTCGATATCTTAAGTCACAAATTAGAAATTAATATCCGTTCAAGGCATGAAACAAGCAATGGAAACCAATCATGGCTCATTGGGGAAGAAGTTGATTTGGCACTATCTCTGAAATTTTGTATAGATCTTTCATGAACATTGAGGAAACTTTTTTGGAAAGACAAATGATAAGCTTCACTGTTTCGAGCCATTGAGAGAACCATCACTGCTTACTGGTGTCTTGTGGAATAAATATTTCAGACTGCTTTACGGCAAACTACTGCACATAAATAATACACATATTTAATTAGACATTTGTGACCTTTAGTACCAACAGCTGCTGATATTGAGCGCTGCATTAAATACACTTTTAAAAACATATATTTTTTGGTGGCGCAACAATTAAGACCAGGCCTTGGGTCTCACCCGCCTATGCCCACAATTCAGGATCCTTCAAAATACGGAGAGTCAAATTTATTAAAAACGTCGTATGTGAGATATATCTTGCAATATATGTTTCCGATTCACCGTTATAATGCGTACCTTGTTTTTGTATAATCTGCACTTCAGCACCTCCTATAAGTAACATCACAGGCTGACACCATGTTGGGAGATCTGGCCGGTCACAGGCTAATTACTATCCTCTCTTGAAACTACGATTGTGCACAAAACGGCAAAAAGCGTGCAGAGAGCGTCATTACGAAACAAATTGATGCAGTGCGCTATTTTTACATGGCTACTATATGTACTAGATGGTACAATGTCAATCAGCCCATCCTGTCTGGCAAACATCTCCACAAAATAAAACATTATTCTCAAATTGTTATTCACATCTAGATAAAGAAAACTCCAGTGGGGGCAACAATTAAGAACATTTTTGTAGTTTTCTCAAATTTCTGGGGCTACCGCTAAATTTATTATGTGAAAGTCAATGAGCAATTCGCATTCCTCTTTCAGAATAGATCACGTGCCAAAAATAAATAATTTTTTATTTGGTCTATTTTTATTCATTTATTTCCAACGCCAATTTTTTCCCAGTAGTAGTCACTGAAAAATTGTAGAAATTTGGTAGTGGTCAGATACTCGGCTCAGAAATTGGTAGACGATGTTCTTCCCCGTTCGTGAGATGAGCCGCTGTCTCAGCAGCAGCTCTCTGGATACCCTAGGATTTGAGTCCCGTCGGTGGCGGATTATCGACACTAGATATAGCTAGGTCAAATTCAACCACTCTGGAGGAGACGTCAGGCGACCGCTTCATTTGATCGGTAGTGTTTCGTGGTCTCTCCGGTCAGCATTATAGGAATGCCGAAGCAGTAATCTAACAAACGGGCCACGCCCGCGCCCAATCTTTCCTTTCTATTTCTTGTTGTATCGTCTCCCTTTCATACACTACCACACTTGTAGGGGGACCAGAACTTGACCCGGTTGGGAAGATGCCCCACTAGAAGAATGCAGCAGTTCACACATATATTGTCATTTACTTTGTCTGTATGTAGTTTTGTTGTACTAAAAAGTAATGTTATCCGAGGATATGGATATATCAAATTCCGAAACTTCATATTTAATGAATATATAATTATTATAAACATGTAAAATGTACTATATGAAAATAGTTGACTTTCTTATTTCTTTCAGGCCTTTTTTTAACTGCTAGGTCATGTAGCGACCACTGAGATTGTTTACATTGGAGAGTAACTGTAGGTAAACACGACACGTAAGAACAACAGAAGCACGCACAAACATCCATGCCCGAGGCGGGATGCGAACCCGGGACACTATAGCCTTAGTGACCTCGGCTATCCAGGCCGGCAATGTTTGAATTTGATTGTGCATAAGTAAGGAATTTGGTTGGCACATTGTGATGAATTTTAACGACTCTAAACCTTCGACATTCAAACTTTCAAGAATAAAAAGTACCATAAGGTATAGCCAAATAAATAAAATTTCCATTGATCTAATTGTCAAAACTAAATTGGTGATGCGTAACAAAAATAAAATCTACCTACTGGTTCCAACCAGCTTCAGCCTCCCTATTGTATTAAGCTGGTTTCTTGGTAATTTAATACACCGATACATCTTTAGCCCTTTTTTCCTGTGTTTCTTGTTTTATTCCATACTTCACACAGGATGTCCGGGAAGGAAACGTCGAAAATTGGAAAATAAGCTCTTAAGAAAATTTTAAGCATATTTTGTCTTTACAATACTTCGATATTCTGAATGGCTGAGCAATAATCACTCAAAAGTTGCTTTGAAAATATGCTTTCTAGGCAAACATTTACATTGCAAAAGCATAGAAACATTCCAGTAACATGCAAATTGTTTATTATTTATAATTGAAATGAATATATTTGTTCAGAAAGAAAAATTAACACGAATAAAAAAGCAACCAATTTACACAATTCGACTGTTTTTTATTTCCCGGTTAATTTTTCTTTTGAACAAATATATTCATTTCTTTTGTAAATAATAAACAATTTACATGTTTCTGCAGTGTTTCTATGCTTCTGTAATGCAAATTTTTGCCTAGCAATCAGTTTTTTTCAATTGAGCGCTTATAGCGGCTTAGCCATGTGGAATATCCAAGTACCTTATTAGATAAAATATGTTTAAAATTGTCTTAAGAGCTTATTTCCGAATTTTCGAAGTTTCCTTTCCATATACACTGTATATCACATTTCGTTTTCTATTCCTACTCTCTAATGCGTGTTCTCTTCTCTATTTTCCCCCTCTGTGGATATATCTACATATTTCTCTGTTTTGATCATGTAACGTTTTTTTTTATTTATAAGAGTAATTACTATTTATTTGAACAGAACATTGTGGCTTTATCAATTATAAAAGTGTAGTCTACGCTTTCGTCTTAAATATCAAGAAAATTAAACACCGATGAGAATCCTGATTTCATCTTTCATTAGAAGTACCCGCTATTATTTTCATCAGTATAATACGTCGAATGGTACCCACTTTACTTCTCTTCCCTCCAGAACATTACTTTATTCTTCTCCTCCCCCCTCTCCTTCCCATCCTCTTCGTTCCCGTCTCTCCTTATCTCTCTCTCATTCTCTCCTCCCTCTCCGTCCCTTCCTCTCCCCCTATCTCACCTTCCTCCTTCCTTCCTTCCCTCCCTCCACCTCCATTCATCTCTCACTAACTGTTCCCCCCTCCCTCTCCCCATCGTTTCTCTCCTCCTTCCTCTATCTCCCTCTCCCCGGTTTGCCCCTTCCGCTCTTCCCCTGAGTCCCACCGTCTCCCTCTTTCATTCCCTCCTTGCGCGTCTCTGTCCCTCACAAGACGCCTGAGCGATGCGCCCCGTTTCAGGATCAATTAAGGAACAACTTCGCCTTGCGCGTGGAGCACACGGGAATTCGACGCCGCGCGCCCCCGCCCCCACCCTCCCCCCCAGCCCCCCGCGCCGCCTGCGCCATCGATCCCGCCCTAATTGACCCCGCGGCCGCGGTTGCGCGCTCACCCACCGCCCGCGTTGCAGCGCCGTGTACACGGCGCGTTGCCGAATGAAGGGTGCAACCTAAGCAATCTGCGCCTTTCGCGGCGGAGGAACCACGGGCGGGTGGCTTAGGGCATCAACTGATGTCACTGCAGCGCCTCCGGCCGGAAGGTCCTAGGTTCGAGTTCCAACGGTGGCAGGATTTTAGCCACTAATTACATAGCTAGGTCGCATTCAGCCGCTGTCTGGAGGAGAATTCTAGCGGCCGGCTGCTCTGATCGGTAGTTTTCTGAGACTTCTCCGATCAACACCAGGTGAATGCTGGAGCAGCACCCTAACAAATGGGCCACGGACCGCGCGCGATCTTTCCTTCCCCTTACTTGTCTTATCCTCCCCTTATACCGGCTTACACTTACATGCACTACACTACCTGACATGTGTGGTGAGCTTAAAGCTGGTCCCGGCTGGAGCGGTGTTCCGCTAGTGAGTGATACCTAGTTGAGAAAAAGGCAACCGTCGTGTAGATTGGCGCAGGATATCACAATTCAGTGAGGCAAGATCACCGCCACCTTCCACAAGAAAAAGTGCACTAAACTTAAGGGACTACTGGTTTTAGCGGTTGAGGTGCCCAAGTCCGTAACCAATCATTCAATGAAACGGACAGAATGTGTTTACGTAGTTGCAGCCCAAGCTTCGTAGGCCGGAAGGTCCTAAGTTGAAGTCTCTCTGTGGTGAATTGAAGAGTGTTGTTGGAAAATCGTATAAGCAACAAAAATTATGGTTTTTTTATTTGTAATGGAAAATGTTCATTATCACGGTGCTAATAGTGTGGAAAGAATGCAAGTGTCGTATGTCGTTCAATTAATCGCGAACTGAAAAAGGTTTCAGGAGGTTTTTATTTTCGTTTCCTGAAAAAAATCCGTTTTGGCACGTTTACGTTTCCGAGAAATGCTCTTCAATTACCGGGTGACCTGTGATGTAGTGGTTGTCGGCCACTGATGTGACCGAGGTTTAATTCCCGGTCTAGCCATGTGGAATTTGTGGTGGACAAAACGGGTTCGCGCCAGGTTTTCTCGCGGGGCTGCCGTCTCTCCTGTATTTTATTTCACCACTACTCTATCGTCATTCACATCGTTGTTTCTTAATCGCCGACCAAACACAATCATTAACTAATTCGAGATTTTGCCGTAAGGCATATAGCATATCAAAATAAAGTGGCGAATTACCGATACTAGTGTATTGCGGTTTGACACGACGGTTTGTAAACGACAGTTTGCAGTGTTCGGTTAAGCTTTTGCGACAAACGGATTGCAGCTTTGCCCAGATAAGGAGTTTTCACTGTTTGATAGATTGATTGTTTGTGATTCTGGGCGCGTCATCTATGGTAATTAGCCCCATAAGTGTAGTTCGTGTTTGTTTGTTTTTTACTCGGGAGGTGGCGGTGGTCTTCCCCCACTGTATGGCCAGATCCGGTGCCAACCTACCGTCGGCTAACGGGGTTTTCCCAACCAGGTATCTCCCACCAGCAGGACCCCGCCCCAGCCGGACCAAGTTCTAAGTTCCCGACCGGCCTCGCGGCATACGTAGTGCATGCATGCATGTGTGTGTGTGTGTGTGTAAGAGGTGAAGGTAGGACAAGGAAGAGAAAGGAAAATCGCGCGCGGTCCGTGGCCCTTTTCTTAAGGTACTGGTTCTGACCTACTTACTAACCGTACCGGATAGAGACTTGCATTCACCTGGTGTTGATCTGAGAAACCACGGAAAACTACCGATCAGAGCAGCCGGCCGCTATAATTCTCCAGACAGCGACTGAATTCGATCTAACTGAAGAGCTAGTGTCGAAAATCCTGGCACCGTCGGGACTTGAACCTAGGACTTCCCTGTCAGAGGCGTTGCTGTGACATCAGTTGATGCACTGAGCCACCGATTCCGATTTGCTCTGTTTGAGGTATCTGTCCCCGTGTGATACATCGGCATAGTTGTGTAATCACTAAAACACTTCTCTGGAGTTTGCTGTTATGTGCCTGCAACAAACTTTTGTAACGTTTAAAAGGTGAGTCAAGGCAGACCATTCCTTAAAAAAAATTTACGGTTGTTCTGATTATCATTTCCGTGATGGTCAAACGCATGCCGGAGTAGTGTCGTTTAGACGGACATAGAATTTTTCAACCTGTCTCCACTGCTATTCTTAGCGCCGAGCTATAGAGTGATCTTCCATCCTCGTATTGCCCATCCCTCAAGATGAGAAAATTTATGTAGCATAAAAATTCTAAATGTTCTGTGTATCAAATGCAAGTTTTTCTTAGTATTCAAAACAAATTTTATAACCTTAACGGATAGAGACTTGCAAATTAAGAGAAATAAACTTACCTTCCAACTGTGCTTTTTTATTATATTTCCCGTTAGTTCCTTAGGTTCTATCAGCCACAAACAATTCCTACAACTGTCCGTTTTCGGATAGAGATATGCGGTATGTTAAAGCGACATCAAAGGGACTATGTGAAATTCAAAATTTCTGTTACATAGAACACAAAAAAGATAGTAAAGAGTTTGAGAACGCTGTTCTGCACATGATATTCCTAAAATTGCATTATTTCCTTCAAAAAAAGGCAACAATTTCTTCGTTTCATCCTTTTTAATCTCAGGAAATGATACCCTTGATGGAAGCCTATGTAACGTTCATGCAACGGTCGTGATATTAACGGACGATTTCGCTACCCCACAGTTTGTCCATTGTAGTCAACAGCAACAAGTTTAGTCCATATGTTTCTGGATTTCTGTAGATCGGATGAATGCTGAAGTGAATAGCGATCTGTAGAACAATAATCAATAGTTACGGTTGTACACAATGGTAACGATTAGTAACGATTATTGTGTGCGTAGGTTGACATAAAAGAAACGGTAGTAATTTTTATCTACTTACTAACCGTACTCGACAGAACATGAAAAAAATCAGCAATCAATTTTTGGGAAACTAATCCATGAAAAATTGATTCTTTGAGTCATTACAATTCATTCATTAAGAATAGTATTAGTTGTAGACATTCAGAGAAGAAAGGCTTTGCTTCTTCTGCAGCAGCGAAGCAATCGAAAGCCCGCACCAGAAGCGACCACAGCGGGCGTAGTTTGTGTAGTGTTTCGAGAAAACTCCGCATGTTTCGTTAAGGAAGGAGAGCGGCGAAGTCGGAGGTCGCGGACTGCGGGGAGCCCCCAGCGGGGCGGGGCGGAGCCGTGTGCGGGAGGAGGAGCGGGACGGGGCGGAGCGGGGAGGAGCGGGGCGGCACGAGGATCTGGCGGCTGGCGCGGCAGGCGCGCGGAGGTCCGGAAGGGCCCGGAGGTCCTAAGTGCAACGTGGGAACGGGGAGCGCGTGTTTTTCCAGGGCCGCGGAGCGTCGGCGGGGACTCAACGGGGGGGAGGGGACTCGGCGGGGAGTCGGCAGAGTCCCGGCGGGGGCCGGAGCAGAGGGAACCGCGGACCAGGACCGCTTCAATTTAAGATGAGGCGTAGCCGCGCTTGCTCAATCATTCACGCGACGAGCACGCGGCGGCGGCGGAGGCGGCGGCGAGCGCCGGCGTTATTGGGCGAGGGGTGGCGCAGTGAGCGCCGCCACGGAGGAGGGGGGGAGGGAGAAGGCGGGTAGAGGGCGTGTGGTGTGAGCTGAGAGAAAGAGGAGCATCGATACTCTGTTGGTATCGGATTTTGCTTATTTGCTCTGACGACACAAATGTATATTAAGTCGGCAGAGTCCCACCGGCAAAGATGGCTTAGATCAACGGATGTGTCTGTAATGCCTCTGACCAGGAGGTCCTAGGGTTCGAGTCCCGACGGTGGCAGGATTTTCGACGCTGGCTTGTCAACTGGGCCGAATTCGGCAACTCTCTGGAGGAGAATTGTAGCGGACGGCTGCTCTGGTCGGTAGTTTTACGTGGTTTCTCCGGTCAACCCCTGGCGAATGCCGGGGAAGTTACTTAACAAACGGGCCATGGACCGCGCGCGATCTTTTCTTACACTTCCGTGTCCTGTCCTCACCCCTCACCTACACACATTTACACTCACCAGCACTCCACTAGCATACGTGTCAGAATATCAGTCTTGAGCTTCGAGCTTGTCCCGGCTAGGGCAGTGCTGCGCTGGTGGGAGGCACTTAGTTGGGGAAAACTCCCGTAAATCCCCATAAGTCGAAGAAGGGTGGCGCCGGATCTCGCCTGCCAGAGGCGGAAGAACACCGCCACCACCTGCGGTAAAACGTGCACTTCTAATGAGCCTGACATCACCAATCATATATATATATATATATATATATATATATATATATATATATATATATATATATATATATAGTCATTTTGTAGTATCAAATCTGTGTATACTTTGGAATGACAAATGTTATTAACGTAGAGACGTAATTAGATGCATTAGATACCTATATTCTCTTTTGTAGTAAGGATTTCGTTTGACTTATTAAAAACACACATTTTATTTATTATATATGCGATGAAAATTGAGATGAATAAAGAAGACAATGAAAATTCCATTTCTAGCTCTTCCTTCTGAGAGAGTGTAACGATGAGAAAAACAGAAGGAGAAGTAGGAGAAAAAGAACGATATCCGCAGTTTATCCTGAGAGCGCTCACGTTCTCTCGGACATTTTGCACCCACCCCCGCCGCAGCCTCCCCCTCCCCGGACTGCGTCTGAGTTGCGTGGGTGTATCTGACGTGCGGCGGGGCAGTGACCCTGTCGGGAACCCCGCAGCCGTCATTTGCACCCGCTTCTATCTTCCCGCTGTGCCACTCCTGCGGCACGCGGTTCCGTCCCATCTCGCCTAATCTTGCCTCGCTGTACCCCACCAAGTCCACCGCCTGTCTCCTTCTGTCTCTTCTCGCTCCGTCCTCTCTCATTCCGTCCCGTCTCACCCCGTCCCGTTTCATCCCGTCCGTCCCGTCCCGTTCCATCCCGTCCCATCCCGTCCCATCCCGTCCCATCCCATCCCATCCTCCTCGCCCCGTTATATTTCACACTGTCCCGTCTCATCCCATTCAGTCTCACCTCGAACCGTTTACTCCCATCTCCTCTCGCATCGTCGCGAAACGTGTCGCCCAGTTTCGCATTTTCTTTCCCCGTCTTGTCCCACTCCGTCCCGTCCCGTCTTGAGCCCCTTGAATGGCGTGCCGCCCCGTCTAGTCCTGTCTCGCTCCTTCCTAGCCCGTCTCGTCCTGCCTCGTTTCCCTCCGTCCCGTCTCGCCTCATCTTGTCCCGTCCCGTCTCGTTCCTGTCCGTGACGGCTGGTCCCGCGAGCCGACGCGTTGTCGTCCCGAGGACCCAGCGCCTCCACAGCTTGCGACTTGTAGGCTAATAAAGATAACAAACCCGCTCAATAATAAGTTAATGGCTTAATGAGCTTAACGCGAGGCGAGGTGGAGAGGAGTGGCGGTGGATTCCCTCAGTGGAGGCGCCGGCTCCATTAAGCGGGTGGAAGGGTGGGGGAGGAGCCAGCGGTTGGAGCTGCGGTGGCGAAGACGCAGGCAGGGGCGGGCAAGAACAGAAGTGGGGCGGGGGAGGTGGAACGGGCAGCGGCTGGTGCGGTGACGCGAGCCGAAGCGCGAGTTTGTAGCCGAGGACAGCACCGGTTGGGCAGCGAGGAGAGGTTGTAGGGTAGCCGGTAAATGTAACAGATGATGGCGGATTGATAAGTACAGCGGGCGTAGCGAAGAATCATCGGGGAATTGGTTGGAACGAAAGTCGAGCCGTGTAAAGCAGAATGGGTAGCGGTTAGTGTAGTGAAAGAGGTGAAAGCACGAGTTAGGTCAACGCCGACGACGGTAGGCGTGTGTGTGTGTGTACTCACGAAGTCGGCATCGGGAGCGGTAGCTCAGTGCATCAACTGATGTCACTGCAGCGCCTCTGACCGGGAGGTCCTAGGTTCGAGTCCTGACGGCGGCAGGATTTTCGACTCTAGCTTTTCAGCTAGGTCGAATTCAGTCGCTGTCTAGAGGAGAATTCTAGCGACCGGCTGCTCTGATCGGTAGTTTTCCGTGGTTTCTCCGATCAACACCGGGCGAATGCAGGAGTAGTACCCTATTAAACGGACCGCGCGCCATCTGTCCTTCCCCTTCCTTGTCCTGTCCTCTCCCCCTACACACACACACTTACACTAACATGCACTACACTACCACATATTCCGGGAGACAGGTCGGGAGCTTAGAGCTTGTCCCGGCTGGGGCGGTGCCCCGCTGGTGGGAGGGTCCTGGTTAGGGGGAAACCCCACTTGTCGACGGTAGGTCGGCGCCGGATCTCGTCATCCAGCGGGGGAAGATCATCGCCATCTCCCGAGAAAAAAACACGCGCCCTTCACTAACGGAACTAATGACCGAAGCAGTTGACGCGCCCGGAAACACGAAAAAATCAATCAATCAGTCAAACGAAGTCGGCACCGCTGGTGGCAGCAAGTGATGATGGTGTGGATAGCAGAGTGTGCAGCTGCAATAGCAGATAGCGCAATGGTGGGCAATGGCAATGTCAATGGATTTTGCCAAGGAAAGGAGAGGAATGCGGCGAGAGACGGTGGCTGCTGAGAGAGATAGAGCACCACCGGAGGCAGAGCCGGGAGATGGGTGCGACGACGGGGGCCGTGGCGAGGGCAGCGCCTCGGGCCGTGGCCGGGTGCGGCGGATGGCGGGATATCGACAGCGGCGGGGGCGGGTCGGTGGAGATGGAGGTCGCAATTGTAAGCGGGGGTTGTGGGCGGTGGATGACCATCCGTGGTGGGGGGGTGGGGGTCGACAGCGTGCGTAGCACAGGCCAAGCATCGAACGCGGGACCTCCAGGTACGCGTGCCCTGTGAGGCGGGGGCGTGTGCAAGGGTGGTGGTGGAAGAGCCCCCACTTCGTCAGATTAACCTTGTCCGTTCCGTCCTGTCCGTCCTGCCGTTCGTATTCTTGTAACTACCAGTGACAGCCAATCAAGGTGTGGTCGAATAGCCGGATAGCCGGATAGTCTTCCCCATCGGCTGTTTCCAGATTTTTAAAAATTATTTATTTATATGCCCACCGACAAAGGGCAGATAATGATTATGATGTATGGGCAGTAGTGCAATCTGTGCACGTGTTCTTCAACTGTGTGGATTTCCATCCTAATGCACACACATGCACTCGCAGATACACGCGGGCGCGCACGCACGCACACACACACACACACACACACACACACACACACATACACATACACACCGTCCATTATTCTGTAATTATAAATACAGAATACACGTTTTTTTGTATCATGTCACAACATGAGTATTCTCATATGGGGACTGTTGTGGTTGAATGGAGACATTTGTAGTAGGCGTGCGCGCTGGTGAACGGTGCGCGGTGTTACGGCTCGTCAGGGCGGATGAAGCAGCCTGCAACGCGAGTCCATGGCAAGTCTCGGCAAGTCACCCGTACATAAGGGACTGCGGGTGCCTAAGCAGACAACCTGATATTGCGAGCGAGCTCCGAAGTGCTTTTTAGTAGATTTTGTAATGCTGTCTTCGCCGACAGTGCCCGC
This sequence comes from Teleogryllus occipitalis, assembly GCA_011170035.1. NCBI lineage: Eukaryota > Metazoa > Arthropoda > Insecta > Orthoptera > Gryllidae > Teleogryllus > Teleogryllus occipitalis. The sequence continues at coordinate 45,124 of BLKR01010129.1, forward strand.
TATTATATTTGCACTTTGGTGACTTCGGCTAAGAATTGGAATTCTCCTGATGGTAGCGACAATGTTTTGATTATTGTGACATCTGGTTTTGTATTGTTTCAATCCTTGTTTTCGGTACGAGTTTGGAACTCTGGTATTATAAGAAGAGCACAGTTGTTAACAGTTTATGCCTTGAGTATTTTTTTAACACCAGGGAATACTTATGTTTTGACATAAACTAAAAAAGAGTTAAATTTTAAATATTGTGTGCATCTATGGCCTTAAATCTTCCATATTTAAACCGATAAGAGACTAACTTGATTAATTTTATTATGAATTTAGCAGAAACTGCAGGATATGAAAAATTGTACTCAATGCCCATTACTATTTTGACTACACATTTCAAATCTCGAAATGATCCCGCTCGTTTAACCATTCCACGCCGTTGTCTACTAAACATATAGCCGTACATGAAACTACCCTTATGACGCGTTTAAAGCCCATAATTCACGTCTATGCATCATTTCGTGCTTTGATGTACTGCCGCTGCCGGAGTGAATCCCCCTGGTCTGCCAAGACCACTTTGAACCGCCGTCACCAGCCTACAGAAAGCTGTCCTGATTTGAGGATTACAGCGTTAATTAATTGGCTCTCTAATGTTTGTGAGCATTTGATGAGCTAGAATCGGTCCAAGATTAGCATAATATTAACATATAATTAGATAATGAATATGTAATAACTCTGAAACGATGTTTATATTTCGTTGGCAGATACTGTTCTCTCAATGTATTACATGGAAAATTTGAGAAAATTGATGTTCATTTCTCGGTTGAGAATATGGTATAAAGGAAAAAGTGTAATAAAGCGTTGGCAATAAGTGTCTTTTAACAATTGAAACCTAGACTCTGAAGGGTGTTGTAATTTGCCTGTATAAGTGCAATATGTAATATGAACACTTTGTTCTCTTTTATGTTTACTTAATAAATGTTTTTAATAGGAGTACATATATTTCTTAGGAAGCATTTGTTCCAAGTTTTTATAGTACAAGTAGTTTCTTAGTTACCGTCACACGTTGGTTGCATTCAAGAAATCATATTTATATTCTATTTCTGATGTTTATTAAATCTATGAGCATAGGAGGAATTTTGGCAAACCAATAAGCTAAATAATAAAATTCCGAAATAATGTAAACTTCACAACTCTCTCGCATTAAAAGACGCGAGCCTCTGTTAGACAATTTAATTATCACCCTACAGAACTCATATTCACCTGTTTTAATTAAAATGAATGTGAATTAATATTTTCGTAATTCCTCTCTGCGTTATGTTATTTTAAGAAAACAATAATATAAAACCAGTAATATCTGAAATCGAATTTACCGAGCTTCAACCAAAATAAAGTAAAACGAAGAAATTGAAGAAAAGTATTATGAGAAATTACTACATAACGGAAATTACTTCATCAATTACTTCGTATTAAGTAATTTAGTTATCATTTTAGCATATTCGTTCAATCACTTGATTGAACTAGTATGCCATTTCCGTGTAAATATATTTTTATCTCTTCCACACTAAACAAAACATTCAGCTTTATTTGGAGCTGAATGTTTTGAATAGCCAGGAGGTTATAAGAAACGAAATGACAGTAGCTCTGGAATACTCTTCGTTTATGAATATTCTAAATAGACAGTATTAGAAAAGCATCTACATCTGAAAAGCACGAAACACGCAAAATATATTTCCATAAAATATCTCAAGATATTTTTCCTTCCAAACGGGAAAAACGAATTAAACAATATTTAATTTGTTATCAATTTACATGATAATAGGACTTGCTCACTTTTCATTTTGCTTCGCATTCTTTTCGTCTCTTTGTGTAGTCACATTTCCTAATAACTATATTACTAATTTCAAAAAATCCAGAAATGCAAAGACACTATGCTCCGACCTTTTAAGGAGTGTATTTGGTTTCATTGGATACTTAGGAACGGGACGATAACTAAGAAATATTCAAACACAATGAAAGAGTTTTGATTTTGACTGAACAATGCAAATATTTGATTGAGTGATTCAACCTACTTTCATTCTGCGAGTACCAATTGAATTTTCAGACTCGTGCATCACTGCTAATGACACTACTGACGTCATGCTACAACAATTTCTAAAGAAAAGGCCGCTTACCATTAAAACGTTAAAAAATGGCGTAGGTCCCATTTTCGTTGAACTCTTTCAACTTCTAAAACTGTAAAGTTAAAATTCAAAAAATGTTTGGCGTCTTCTTACAACTACAGTATTGAAGATAAGATTTTTTAATTAAATGTGTTCTTTAAAGATCTTTAAATAAAGCCGTGTGTAAGGTTTTAAAAACATGAAAACTTGTATTTTGGTCGTGATTTTGAGTGAAGTACAGGTAGTTCTTTAAAAATATTTTCTCAAAAAAGGCTGCATCTTTGTTCTTTATTTTTTCTCGAATAGCAACGTACGATTTTAAAAATGGCACAGTGCCCTATTTTCGGTGAGCTCTCTGTATTCTCGAAAATTGCAAAAATATTGTATTCGAGGTTGCAATATAGATAGAGATTTTTTCGTTGATGAAATATTTTCTAAAACATAGATCCTTAAACAAGGTCATGTACAATTTTTTGGGGAAAGTGAGTATTTTCCATGTAATTGTTCCTTATAAGAGCAATTATAAAAATATATTTTCAAAAACGGTTCGATTTATATCCTTTACTTTATTATCGAGTAAATGAATGTACGTTTTTAAAAATGGTTTAGATGCGAATTTCGTTGAACTTTGAATTTCAATCACAGCACACATATGGAAATGTTGTGAGCTCTGACTCAGAAATCGATTGGGCTTTTCGAAAATAATGTGATTGCAATAACAGAAAATCTTATATCCTAAAATTATCTGCAAAGGCCGAAAGACGATGAAAGAACACAAAGCAGGTAAAAAATATAATTATCTGTCCGAAAATATATACAGAACAATCGTTTTGTTTTATGTGTTGATACCTTTTCATTCTGAGAGATGCAGAAATCCTTTTTGAAGCCTGCTGTTATTTACCGCACACAGCAATTCCCTGAAAGTGTGTGTGTGTGTGAGAGAGAGAGAGAGAGAGAGAGAGAGAGAGAGAAAGAGAAAGAGAGGGAGGAAGGGAGGGAAAGGGGACAGGAGGGAAACAGAAAGATAGAGGTGAAGAACACTTTATTCTCTTGGTCTGGAGCATTCCGTAATAGGAACGTGCTCATTTCCCGGTCGTTCACCAGCGAGTTGCTCCCGCCGGCTTTGCACTGACCGGGGTCATCCAACTCGCATTGACCACGCGGCGTAGCAGAGCGCTGTTGGAGAGAAAGAGTGGACTCCTGTACGCGTTGGGAGGCGGGACTAAGCGTGGCGGAAAGCAAACAGGCAAAATTGCAGAGCGCACTGCGAGGTAACACGACGTGAATGAATGAAGAATAGACAGTAATAATATTTAATAAAAGTTAATAATAAGAAGAAGAACAAGAACAACAAGAACCTTCAGTCAGTCGTGCTAAAATTTTCCATGATCAGTTGTGAGGAGCGTCCGTGTTTACCCACTATAAATATTCAGAATAAAATGTCGTAACTACGTTAAATTTTTCATTAGTATTTTGTGAATACGAACCACTGTTTTTATGTAGAGGAAAATATACATTAAATACAGAAATATTTATTTTGTGAAAATAGTTAAAAGTACAATACTCTAAATTGGAAACGTTTTTGAAAACTTTTCTTATATTCTCTGTTATTTTCGTTGCATATGTATTCGGCAAATTTTCAACACCGTACAGTGGTTTTCCTGTTGGAATTTCTTGATTATAGTGTATACAAAAGACCGCATTTGCAGAATTTGAGACCTTTTGACATGCTTACACACTTCGAAAAACCTAGCTAATACTCAATTCTCAATTTCAGCTCCTAGATTTATCGGTGTATATCAATTTTGGAGAAAATTATCTGACTGGTTTTGGTGCTAGTGTTGACCACATACAGAAAGACAGACACCGACAGACGCACAGACGGACAGACAGACAGACAGACAAACAGTCTATCGTCCTGCCGTCAATAAACTTTCCAGTACCAACGACACACAAAGCTTGGTTTGTGACTACTCAACATGTTAGAGAACGTAATTTATTGCAGATAGAAAGAGGATTTATCCACATTTTTTATATCAGTGTCCCGCCTAATACGGTTTTTTATCGAAAAATCACCGTCTTAGCTGCAGCATTACAATACTTTCTCTATACTACGTAAGTAGTAAGCGAGAAAGTAAAACCCCATGGGTGACGGGACCGTGGTGGGGCCGTGGCGGACGGGTTAGGTTTGGCGGTGGGACATTGCACTGTGGCGACGAGGGTTGATGGACTGGCTGTGTGTGGAGCCTAAGCAGGGTAGGGGGAGGATCGAGGCTGGGCTGAGCCGGGAGCGCGGCGAGTCGGGCGAGGTGAAACGGGGTGGGGGGGTGGAGCGGTTATTGCCGCTCCGCGTGCTCCCCGCGCGCCGTGGATTCCGCGTCGCTGCTCGTTATCCGCGGCGCCGCCGTGCGCGATCTGCTGCCCCGAGCTCATAATTCGCATATTTCACACGTCTCTCGCCGCGGGACGCGCCTCCCTCCCACCACCCCTCTCCATCTCCCTCTCTGTCTCTCTCTCTCTCTCACACACACACACACACACTCTGTCGCGCAATGGCGCATCGTCGCCCTGCCCGATCTCACAGCGTTCACAGCACTCACGCGGCGCTACGCGCACAGGAGGGATTAGAAACCCCAAGGCATAGACGTGTCACTGGAACCACAAGGAAGGCCGAAGCGTTGTATGATTACTGACCTCATTATTACCATGTATCAGAACACTCTCCGGAACTGCCTTGCCTCTGAAACAAGACTTTTGTATTCCAGCGTTACGAACGACTATTTACGTTCCAAGAAATCGGTCATTAAGACATCTCACGGTACAGATTGTGAGGTATTTGCCGTTTCTGGACGAATAATTGCTTCATCAAACATTCGGCCAATTGCAACGCGAGAATCGTGGGAGGTTACTTGAAACGGACAGCTTACACCATTTTTCATACGGGTGTCAAAAATCCATGACGTAACAACTAACTTCTTTCTAAAAATTAACTTTCATTCTCTGATAAATTTATGATGTTGTTATAGAAAACATAACGTATGCCACGTTAATATAATGTTGTTTTATTGCATTTATACAAAATTTAACATTCTCTCCTAACGTCGCTCGTTCTGAAAACATATACTCAATGTAATAAAGCTTAACATTATAAGTGTATAAAAATATATATTACTAGCAGAACCCGGCAGACGTTCTGCCCTCCATCTCCCTCTTTCCTCTCACCGTGTCTCCCCGTGTCTCCGTGTCTCCCCCTCCCTCCCTGTCTCCCCTCCCTCTGTGTCTCACCCTCCCTCTATCTCTCCCCCTCTTTCGCTCTCTTTCTCTCTCTCTCGGTCTCTTTCTCTCTCTCGGTCTCTTTCTCTCTCTCGGTCTCTTTCTCTCTCTCGGTCTCTTTCTCTCTCTCGGTCTCTTTCTCTCTCTCGGTCTCTTTCTCTCTCTCGGTCTCTTTCTTTCTCTCGGTCTCTTTCTCTCTCTCGGTCTCTTTCTCTCTCTCTCGGTCTCTTTCTCTCTCTCGGTCTCTTTCTCTCTCTCGGTCTCTTTCTCTCTCTCGGTCTCTTTCTCTCTCTCGGTTTCTTTCTCTCTCTCGGTCTCTTTCTCTCTCTCTCTCTTTCTCTCTCTTTCTCTCTCTCTCTTTCTCTCTCTCGTTCTCTCTCTCTCTCTCCGTTTAGATGCTATTGCATCTTGAGCATATTCCTACATATGACATGGACTGCTTATATATGAAGATGGCAAAATAGTTAGCTATTCAACGTTGGTTGTATTTTGTTGTACTGCCGTTTTGCTTTTGTTAATAAAGATTGGAAATGAGAACAGGTAATGTTTCACATGTGACTGCGGTTGTCGTTAGGTAGTATGGCTAGTTTTCCCCTCAGTACTGACAGGTGGCGCGGTTGCTGGGACACAGCTGACCGTTAAAAATGCTGCTTTCGCGCGGTTGCGGGAATGTTACGTTTTTTAAAAAAATTTTACTTGATATACAGCGTATCCGAAGGGGAAGTATGCTCTTAAGACAAGCTTAAGCATATTTTCTCTAATAAACTATTTGGAATTTCCGGAGCGCTGAGCCGCAATAAACACTCAAAAGTTGGTTTGAAAAAATGATTTTTAGGCAAAAATTTGCATTGCATAAACATAGAAACACTTTATAATCATGTACATTGTTTATTATTTACAAAAGAAATGACTATATTTGTTCAGAAAGAAAAAAAACATGAAATAAAAATTCAGTCGAATTGTGCAATTTAGGTGCTTTTTTATTTCTGGATTAACTTTTCTTTCTGAACAAATATATACATTTCTTTTATAGATAATAAACAATTTACATGTTTCTGGAGTGTTTCTTTGCTTCTAAAAATCTTCTTTTTTTTCAAACCAATTTCTGAGGGCCTATTGCGGCTCGGCCATTCGAAATATCCAAATAATTTATTAGACAATATATGCTAAAAATTGTCTTCAGAGCTTAGTTTCGAATTTTCAACGTTTCCTCCCAAAACATCCTGTATAGACTAATTGTACCAAGCATGCATTTTAAAGTAAAATGATTTGTATGTTAAGCTGTAGTTAATACAGTATGTTAAGCTGTAAGTTAATGTGTTATTCTTTTTCTTTACTTACGTTCATTTTCTCAAATTCTGTTACTTTCTGCTTAGCAACGTGTACCCCTGGTTTATTAATGTTCAAAATATGGGACGATTTTCATTTAAATTTTCCAGTTTGAATAAATTGTCAATTCAATTTCCAATTCAGCAGACCCACTTTTCATTTAATTGTCTGGTGTGACTCGATAGTTGAAAGTAGAATAGTTGTTAATTAAATCAGATTGATATGAGCATCACATTGAAACGTGCATCATTAAAACTTTTATCTACAACGATTATAGTCATTTTCTACTTTTTGATATAACTAGGTTGGCTCTCTGCAAATATTTTTAACCGAATGTACGTTTCGTTTCGCACATACATGATTGACTCTCTTCCCATTGTGAATATCGATTTGTTAATTAAAATTATTGTCTTTTTAGTAGATTTGAATTTTAAAATGTTCTGTTGGCAGTCCATCAGATGTATACGGGTTAACGAGAAACAATACCTCTTCCACGAGACTTATTCAAATATTCTTTTCAGCACACTTGGAATATTTTAACATCCAGTGGCGTAGCGTGAAGAAGGCAGGGTGGACTTAGTATACTCAAGAAAAATCTTAGAACAGATAGCAGAAGCCCTTACGATTATGGCGCAAGTTTCCCGTTCGGAAAATTTAGTAGGCAAAGACTCACCGGGAACTGTATCCCTCAGGTACTTGAGTTTCTCCTATCCCAGCTGGCAGACTGACTCAACGAGAAATGCATGTAATGTATTTCATTAAGGGAAAATCTCTATATTTAAAATTTTAGCTGTAGGAAGACACAAAAAAACTTTTAACTTTTGCAATGTTGGAAAAAGAAACAGGGTTTTCAACGAACATGAGACCTGCACCATTCTCTTAAACGTTCTTTACACTACTCAACAAAATAATTTAATCAAAATCGATGAAGAGATTTTTTGAAAATTTTGAAATTGTTCCAGTGCCTTCATGTAAAGTACTCCCAAAATTAAAATATCGATTTCATATTCAAGGGGCCACGACATCAGCCAGATCGATTGTGTAATATCAGTATTGGAGAAAAATAGGCTGAACCGTTTGGCTGCTAGCATTGTTCACAGACGAACGGACAAACAGGTTTTGCCGTCATTCTCTTTTCGGTGTCAAGAACCCACAATACATGGATTCTAGCTATAACCATGTGTTAAAGAGTTCTTTCTAAATTTAACAAATGGATTTATGCTCTTTTTCTTTACCAGGACCCTGTAATAAGAGATTTTCTGCTGAAAATTCGCCGTTTTTTTGCGCAGCATTACATAACTTTCTCTCTACTCGGTAGCGAAAAAGTAAGAAGTAGTGTCAGTTCAATAATAGATTTCTGTAAACGTACTAAATATCTCATTGAAACAAACTGTAGTTTCCATTCATTTAAGAACCCTTTAAATACAAGGTTTTTCGTGGTGGTCAGTAATCTGCACAAATCCACAACAGTGTCGGATATCTTTATAAAATTGAAATTAATTTATCCACGTATGGTTAAAATCACAAAAGTACAAAAATATAAGATCCATATTCGGTAGTTGCGGCCGAGTTTAGAGGCAACGAATCTGCAGACAATTTACAACTTTCTATCACCCAAATATATAATCATCGTGTGTCTACAGAATTACGTCATCCAATGACAAAGATGTTAAGTTTACGAGCCCATGAAAACAACTATTTTCGTGTTATATATTGTGCTTATTGTTCTGTAAACCATTATTCAGTCATGAGCCCGCAAAATTTTTACCCAGATTTGTGTTATTTGTAATGTCAACCATCAAAACTAATCATTCCCATGCTATAAAAAAGTAGTGCCCAAAAAGTAGAGACTAGTTTAAACAGTAGAAATATTGTAATCCAGAACAAACCATATCCTCACCTCCAATTTTTTTCCACAAAACTTTTCCCAATTTACCAGAAGCACAAACCATTCCATTTTCTTTCACACTATAACAATCCAAACACAAACTGGTATAATTCATAAAATCAAACACACAACCGCAACCAAATATTTTCCCATTCAACTCTAATTGTAACATCACTATAATCATCAAAATAATAAATTCCTTCACCGATTGTTCTGCAAATTTCAGTAACTCGCTAATACCATTTATAATCTCAACTATTCAAAATTACGTCACAGAATATTTGTGTAATAATCATACCAGAACAATCCAATAAAATTTAATCATTTTGAATTGGAATTCAAACGGCTTCAAAAGCAAGAAAACCGAATTTATTCATTTCTCGCGCCATTACTAGGTTGACATAACCTGTGTAACTGAATCATGCCTGTGTAATAAAATCAAAAACCACCCACCCTTGAGTGTGCCATTATGATTGGAGATTTCCACCTGAAAAAATATATGTTGATCGCCCATAGGATTTTGTCACGCTACCCCACAGTTAATACCATTTGTGCTACGAAAAAACCATCAAGAAATTCGTTGTCATCTTCAATATAAGTTAGGCAATAATGTTTCTTGAAATGAAGTTATCATGAAACAAATGCTTCAACAATCTCATTGCAGCATTAATGTCTACTTCTTGTAGCATCAGTGTAACTACGCCAATGAAATACCGCATTTCAACTTTTTTGACATTTTGTCAGGAGGCATTTTTTATTTTGTATTATTTCTTTAAAGAATCCAGAGACCATTGTACATATTGTCCATTTTAAATATACTGACTCTCCATGGTCAGGAGCTGGAAGGTCGGGGATATACTGCCATCCAATCCGGAGCTTCAGTACCAAAAATATAAGACGGAACTTGGCTCCAGATCGGCTATGTCCCCCTCTCTTGCCAAGTACAGACCTTTGGAAAGCACTATATTTAAACCGAGTAATAGTATTTTCAGCCGTAGCCTTGAAACCTTTCGAGGATATCGATAGCGGCGGAAGAATTGGAGAGGCAAGGAAGGCCGAAAGCGGCGGTTGTACGGCGGGAGGGAGGGCGCAGCGGGGCGCATCAAAGCGGCTGGCCGAAGGAGCCGGAGGAGCCGAAGGGATTGAAGGAGCCGGAGGCTGGCGGTGCGCGTCCAGCGGCCAGCCACTTCCTCGTGGGCGGCTCGGCGGCGGGGCTTCGGCCGGGGCTGAGCGCCGATCCCAGCGGCGCTCGGTTGAATATTTGAAGGCGTGTGAGCACCCGGAGCCGGAGAGCGGGCGGGCGAGCCGGCGGATGGGAGGGCGGGAAGGTTGGGGGATGGGCTGGCGAGCGGCGGGCGGGCGAGCGAGCAAGCGGGTGGGCGAGCGAGCGGGTGGGCGAGCGAGCGGGTGAGCGGGGGCGAGCGGGTAGGCGGGGGCGAGCGGGTGGGCGGGGGCGAGCGGGTGGGTGGGCGCGAGCGGGCGGGTGGGCGGGCGAGCGGGCGGGTCGGCGAGCGAGCTGGCGGGAAGGCGAGCAGGCGTGCGGGCGGGCAGGCGGAAGAGTGGGGGAGCGGGAGGGGGTGCGGGGGGGCGATCGGAAGGGCAGGGGAGCGGACGGGCGGGGGCGAGCGAGCGGGCTGGCGAGCGGGCGGGTGGGGTAGCAGCGGGGGAGCGGGCGTGCGACCGGGAGTGCGGGGGAGCGGTCGGGCAGGGGAGTGGGCTGGCGGGCGGGCGGCGCGGCACCGCGAGCCTTGCCGTAGAGCCCCGCTTGGCCAGGGGATCGCTCCCACGGAGATGAGCGCCCACACGCGCGCTCCGATGCCCCAACTCGACCACGCGCCGCGCCACCTCGCGCCTCCTCGGTCCGCGCACCCGTCCCCGCCCGCCTCACACACACACACACCCACGCCCACACACCCCGCCTCACCGAACTATGCCCGACCGATCCTCGTCCCACGAAACGCTCCCGTACCGACGGCTGTCCAATCTCACGTAGTTCTACCACTCTCTAGTACCAAACAGTCTGGCCTGAATTCTTACATTTGAGCAGCCCTACCGAACCTCGTCCCGTTACACTGATTGTCTACCAAGTCCGTCCTGCCAAAACACCTAGCGATCCTAAATTTTATAAAACCTCTGGATCTTCGTTACCTGCCTCACTTTTGCGCTCAGCGGTCCCCAGCCAGATCCTAACTGTGCCCTACCAAACCAATTGTCCCCCCAAACGCCCCAAGACCGAATGCAGTCGTATCACTCACAATCAGTCCTACCGAACACAGCTCTACCGAAACATGTAGGGATCTGTACTACAAAACCCCTGGTTCCTACATCCCTATCTCATCCTCCGCGTCCAACTCCATCATGCTAGGACCAACATACGCCTCTTCGTAGGGCTGCTCAAATGGGCAGGCCACTGGGTATGCCCTCACCCGGTGCTTATCTGCAGGTCATCATTGTGACCCGCTTCTTGTTGAGTTATCCCAACGGAAAGGGACGAGAGGCTCTCAGTTCTAATCTACTGATAGGTGAATAACACGCGGGAAAGCACAGCGGGCCCTGCGGGCAGTCTAACCCGAAGTCTTGGATTCGAGCAGCCCTTCCCTACTGAACCTCATCCCGAGAAGACCCCTACAATGATTGCCTACCAAACAGTCTTCCCGAAACATACAGCAAACCACCATTCTACAAAAAACCTGGGTCCCTGACATCTACCTCCCCCGCCACACCTAGCGCCGCCCTTCCACAACCAATCTATGCCCCAACGACCACTTTAAACACCCCAGACAGATCGCAGTCCATACAAATCCATACTAGTTAAACGGGATTTTCTGAACTCCCTTGTCCTCAACCCCAGTTTTCGCACATATTGGCTCTCCGCAGACCCTCCACTATAAACAACCACTATCCTATTGATCCTCGTCTCAGTGGAAACATCATTCAAACGAACGTAATCTTGCAAAACCCAGTTCTACGGAAACACCTAACGGACTTATACGTTAACAAATCCCTGGGTTCTTGGTCCCTAAGCCATCTGCCGCGCCTATCGTTGCTCCGCTGATGTACGTTTTTCACATGCCAACCTACGTTCATCCGATGCTCGCCTCACTACACATCACCCTAACGAACGTAATCCTTCCCAACCATACATACAACACGTTTAACTTTTTAGACTTTTTGACGTTAAAAAAAGAAATTCAGCCTGACCATTGAGAACCGTAGGTAACCTGAACTTTAACAAGTCCCTGATTTACTGACCTCCACGTCACCAAACTCCTTTCTAATGAATCGTCGCCCTTCGGACTGTCCAGTCTACTGAATTATCCATATTGAATCCCAAACTCTTAAATCTCCTCTCTTCCATATTCAACCCATATCCCTCTACAGCTGAACCCCGCCTTAACGTTTCTCTGCCCCATAATCCGTGACCCACCGTATACTCAGCACTGCAGTGACGTCAACTCTTAATTCTTTCCCTCTTTCGCCTCTTCTCTCTCTCCGCCATGACCTCTTGTCTCTCCGCTTCCAAATCTCTGTCTCTGCTTCCATCTCTTTTCTCTCCTGTCCTGTCAATCACGGTTCTCCATAATCGCTCTCCTAGCCTCGACATTCTCTATACCTTATCCTCGCTATGCTTTTCCATAGTTCACTCCATCCGTCACCCTCTCTAATCTCAGACTTTTTCTCGCATTCTTTCTTGTACCTGGATCATCAAAACGCACATAACATTTACATTTTTATATCTACGTACTGCGTGGGACATTTGGAGTGTATAAGATAGACCAGCGGGTTTTGCATAATGAGACGAATAAATGTTTCAGTGAACCATTTGTTACTCTTGCCGATTTCTATTATTCTAAAGCGTACTCAATATCATATATTCCGAAACAATTGCATTTGCATGTCATGTAATGAAACGAACAATCTTGATTTATGCGACAAAATAAAATATCGCAGTATGGTTCAAGGGAATTGTGTAGAAAAAGGATTTAAGCAATAAAGTCTCGTATGTCGAATCTTTACATTGAAAATGAGAAAGAACCAAACCATAACCTTATATTTATATTTAAGATTTAAATATTTAAATCAAACTACAGGTGCTACAACAGCACATATATTCTCGAATTATACGCATATGTAACGGCTAAATAGCATGATAATAGCTGAGGACGTCCAAATATCTCGCACACCTCAACACACGATTGCATGTTTTGGGGGCCAGTGACGTTTCACTTCATATCTTAGGGGAGGGGAGGTATGGTCTCATTTATCCAAAAATATGTCTACGAGTGTTTCCAATACAGAACTAGTGGTCCTAAAACAGCTCGTACTTTCTATCCCATTCTCTCACAGAAAATTACGCGCAAAGTACTCAAAGTTTCGTAAAATTGTACATGACTTCAATTCAAAATCTATCTTTAAGGAACAGGTTTCATTAAGGGAATAAATCTTTATCTTCATAATTGTAGTTGTAGGAAGAAACCGAAAATTTTTGAATTTTCGCTATTTTCAAAAACTTGTTTTTCAAAGAAAATGAGACCTATACAATTCTCTCGAATGTCCAACAACAAAATTATTCAACTATAAAATTTAATCAAAAACAATGGAGCTATTTTTTTGAAAAATTTGAAAATGTCCCGAGGGCTTCATGTAAAGTACCCCCCCCCCCAAAAAAAAAAATTAAAATATCGGATTCAAATTCAATGGACGGCGATATCCGTCATATTGATTGGGGAATATCAATTTTGGAGAAATAGCGGTGAACTGTTTAGCCCGCTAGCGTTACTGACATACGAACAGACGGACGTTTTGCCGTCAATCGATTTTTCAGTATCAAAGACCCATAAAACATAGATTCTGACTACACCACGTGTTAGAAGGCTCTTTTTGTAAATTTGGCATCTGAATTTATCCACTTTTTCATTACCATGGCCCTGTAATGCGAGTTTTTCTGCCAAAAATTCGCCGTTTTCTCGCGCAGCATTATACAGCTTTCTCTCCACTCTGTAGCGAGAAAGTAAAAAGGTTTGTTAGAGTTGGCATTTGAACTTGAGAACGTAGGGTTTTACCTGCATCATTATTATTATTATCCGCTTGCGGGGATGTCAGTAGAGCACAATAGAGCAGAATGTGGCTGGGTGGAAATGACGGTAATGGCGAGAATTTCAATAAACGTACTACAGATTCACTTTAGAAAGACATTTCACTATAGATACAATTCATTCATTTTCATGTCTAATAGATGATTGTTAAAGATAATTAGTTGAGTTATGTGGGGATGCTTCAGTTAGAGACATACTAATCAACATTTAGTAATGAATATAAAAAGGAATTCATTTCAAAGGTAAGCATCTCTAATCAGAATATAACCAACAATATTTCATAAATTTTTAGAAGAGAAAATGTAGTATGCATGGCCATAAAAGTTGCCTAACAATAAACAAGCACCAATAGGAAACTTCCTGTACATTTCTTTCTTTCTTTTTCCTCTACAGCCGTAACAGCTCGACAGCTGTGAGTTACAGTTCACATTCCTCCGTATAAGTAATTCAAAATAAATTCTGTGAAGAATTCTAAAACCTCCGTGCTTTATTTCGAATAAGCAAATAGACTAAGAATGAAATGTAGTGCCATTGAATGTTCATATTAAAATGTTCTCTCATAATTTCATAAAAGTGCAATAAAACTCAAGTAAATAGCACTCTATATCAACATGAGTTTTATTGCACTTTTCATTAAATATTAAATAAATGTAATGAGAATGTTCGTTTTATTGAATTTCAGTTAGGGCGTGGTAATAAGGCGTTAAAGTAGGGCGTGGTAATCAGGCGTATTACTATTGAGACGAAAAGAGAAGAGATTCGTGAGAAATTCCTTCTAGAACGGGGTGAGAAGTGAAAAAGAAGAGTTTATTTTCGCTCTGAAATACCTCTCGCTAAGAAAGTTGCGTACTAAAATTCACTAAGAAAGTTGCGTAAAAAATGCGTATTCTGCAGATACTCAGCTAGTTCTACTTTAGGTGATTAAAATAAAAAATCCTTGATGCTATACCCTTTTAAATGTCTGGGCTATATTGAAAATACAGCTATTGTGTATTATTTTCTGTGAAATCAGTTTGATATTTGTTAAGTGATGTCTAGAAGTTGATGTGTAGTAGAATGCTGTGGTCTGAATCAAAAGTGGTTATCGGGAAAAGCGTTTATTGTGTTTAGATACTTCGTTAGTCTGTTATGTAACAATTTTTAAACACTTTTAGGGTGGACAAACACATAAGGAGGGGAAAACGGAAAGCTATGATTTCCGTCAGAAATATCTTTTAACGCAACGAAGTCCCTGCTACGAGACCGTCCTCGGCCTCGTTCGCAATCAGAGCGCTGGCTATTTTTCCTGTACGCTGTACAGCGTCGGAAGATCCGCTAGGACTGGGGAAGCCCGAGGTGAGGCCGACGGACGCCGGGCGGCGCGCCAACCGCCAACTGTCAGCGGCCAGCCGCTCGCCGCCAGCCGCCGGCCGCCAGCCAGACACACGACCGGACGCCCGGTGGGGTCGTCGACGCAGCCTCCCACTATTCGATATCCGTTGGCGGTTGGCCGCGGCCAAGCCCGCCGCCGCCATCGCCGCCGCCGTCGCCGCCGCTATCGCCGTCGCCATCGCCGCCGCCGTCGCCGCCGCCGTCGCCGCCGCCGCCGCCATCGCCGCCGCCATCGCCGCCGCCATAGCCGCCGCCGCCATCGCCGCCGCCATCGCCGCCGCCATCGCCGCCGCCATCGCCGCCGCCATCGCCATCGCCGCCGCCATCGCCACCGCTACCGCCGCTGCCATCGCAACAATCGCCATTATTGCCGCCACCGCCGCCATCACCGCCGCCACGACCGCCGACCCACTTTCCTTTCCTCATCCTCCTCCGCATCATCCCTCTCCACCTCCTTCCCCTCCTCCAATCTTTGTTTCGCAACCATGCCCCTCCTCTTTCCCCACCTCATTCTCCTCCCTTTCTCCACCCCAGGCCACTCTTCCCTCTCCTCCCTTCTTCCCCTGCCATTTCCTTTCCTTCTTACTTTCTCCCCTCCCTTCTCCTTTGCTGCCTTCCCTTCTTCCCCTTTCCTCCCCCCTCCTCTCTTCACTTTTCCATCTATGTTCTTTGCCTCATATCGGCATCACCCTTTCCTCACATGAATCTCCTCGTCCGTACCCTCCTCGTTCGTCCCCCTTTCCTCCTTTTCACCCCCTCCCACTTTAATTCGTCATCCTCCACCTCCTCTTCACCCATGTCTCGCGTTCCGCTTCCCGGTTTAAGTGCACCCCGGTGGATATAACGGTGGCGGCGGCGTTTCGGAAAACGGCGAGATTGGCGCAATGCTAGTGGATGTAGTTGCATTAAAGAGATAGTATTCCTACGGGTTATGGCTTACAAATGTTGATGTAATCATGAAAACACAGGCGCATTTACCGTGTATAGATCCAACTAGAGATTCGTTGACCGAGAGGGCCTTGTTTTGTACAACAAGTGAAGACCGAAATATGGCTAATATTTGGAGCGACCAGCTAAATCGCATATTATCCAGGTGCGTATAAAACTATAAATGACGATGAGTGGATAATTACGGACTTCAACCAGATGTTGTTGATATCAGTTACGGGGTTTTGGCTGAAGTGAGGTGATTGTAGGAGGCGTTTTGTGTTTGCAAGAAGTATTTTGACATAAAAAAGCGTTAGAAATTATGGGTTAGAAATTATGCATTGATCAGACTCTATCGGCAATCAACGCTCCTGTATCTGCTGTTAATACTGCCAGAGACGCCACTGTCTGCGGCGATAGTTTCTCCATCACCTTTTCCAGAGACATTGCTTCCACAGACACTATTTTCGCACTTGGAACTGACATCAAAGGGGTCACTGTGTTCTGTACAATACACGAGAACTGGGGAGAAATCTACCGTGTGAGTCTAAAATGTATTAATTCAATGAAATATATATGACTATTGTTATATTTTTCAGTATTTTTTTTCGTTTCGTGCCACTTATGTCCAATTGAAATTTGAATGTTTTGTTAACAGGCTAAGCATATGTTTTACATAATTTCAAACAGGAAACATCGCAAATAGGTAGACAGTTCGTTAATAAAAACATATAAACATATAAATTTTGATTTACATTTATTGTTCGTTCAACAGTAAAATCGATATTGTTTCAGGCGAAAGAAATATCTATGAGCTTTTAACTCAGATTTTAATCATTAATTCTTCGCCTTAAAGGAGATGTATGAAATAAGTAAAGGAAGGGTTAAATGACTCGCCACTATTCATTGTAAATCTTAGGTAATATTATTGGATGTAATTAAACGTGATACCTGAATAAGCGTATTAATATTTTCATTTTAATGACATGAAACTTAATTTTTATAAAGATTAACATTCGCGTTTGACTGAATGTAAACCAAACTTTCACTAGCCACAAACCTTCCATGTGCCACCTAAATTTGCAATTATGCTAGCAATTACGCAATTAGCTTCCACCCACTCATATTCATTTTAAAATCCAGCCATCCTTCGTCTTGTCATCGTTTCTTATTAGAACAAAAGTTTTAATTTAGAATTTACAACACAAAACATCCTAACATCATCCTTGCAGTTCAATGCGTGTAATCCTGCAATACCACTTATATTTTTAATATGAACTTTCGAAATATTTTTTTGCTGTCAATAGTACATCAGTTGCTACTGTCACTTCCATTTTCATGTTGAACGTCATAACCTTAACCGCTATATCCACCGACGCTACAGTAACCTGCGATATGTCGTCGCTCTCGTCGCCGCCCCCATGCACGTCCCGTCACAGCCCCAACTACCGCCACCACAATCACAACCACCGCCACCACCACCACCACTGCCCTCGCCGTCGCCCTCACTACTACGCTCATCCTCGCCACCACCCTCGCCCTCGCCACCATCCTCGCCCTCGCCACCACACTCGCCCTCGCCCCCACACTCGCCACCACCCTCGCCACGGCCCTCGCCACCGCCCTCGCCACCACCCTCGCCACCGCCCTCGCCACCGCCCTCGCCACCGCCCTCGCCACCGCCCTCGCCACCGCCCTCGCCACCACCCTCGTCACCGTCCTCGCCACCGCCCTCGCCACCCTCGCCCTCGCCCTCGCCTCCGCCCTCGCCACCACCCCGCCCTCGGCCACCACCCCTCGCCACCGCCAACAACCTCGCCCTCGCCACCACCCTCGCCCTCGCCACCACCCTCGCCCTCGCCACCACCCTCGTCCTCGCCACCACCCTCGCCCTCGCCACCACCCTCGCCCTCGCCACCACCTTCGCCCTCGCCACCGCCCTCGCCACCGCCCTCGCCACCGTCCTCGCCACCGCCCTCGCCCTCGCCACCACCCTCGCCCTTGCCACCACTCTCGCCCTCGCCACCACCCTCGCCCTCGCTACCACCCTCGCCCTCGCCACCACCCTCGCCCTCGCCACCACCCTCGCCCTCGCCACCGCCCTCGCCCATCCCCACATCTGCCCCAACATCGTTGTCTCTACACACCCTCCGCCGCCCGTCCCCCAGACCGACCACCGCCACAGTCACACAGCCACAGTCACAGTCACTCCGGCCCTCCCCTCCCCGTCTCCCGCCCTGTCTGCGGCCGGCGTCGCTGATTGTTTCCGGAGCTGGGCGAGTCGCGCTACGCAAGGCGACGTGGGCGGAGGGTGGCGCGGCGGGGCGGGGCGTGACGGCGCGCGGGAGCCGAAGGCGGGGATCCCGAGCGACCCGGCGTCGCCGCATGTCCTCTGGGACGCGACGCCGCCCCCGCACCGGCGCCTCGTCGACAATCGTGTTAAACCAACGCCGCACCTGGAGACTTCTGGCGACGGGGGATTGTTCGAGCCGCGACTGCGATACCACGAGGCACGGCACAGCGGGTGGCAGGTGGGCGCGGAGCGGAGCGGCGGGAGCGAGGGCGGGGCCGCGGGAGGTGTGCCCTCGGGAGGCACGTGTGCTGCCAACTTCGTAATTCGAAACGCCTCACCTTGGGTCTGCGGTCTCAATCGCTTTCTTCTGGGAAGAATGTAACGTCGCTCAGAATTATACTGTCTGGCACGCACACTCAATTGAATTGTGACGAGGTTTAAGCCTTATCTAATTACGCTAACCGAAAATGTTCACTATTTTTTCGATTTATGGCACTCGCTTTTGTATGGCACGTTATTTCATAAAAAGTGATACACCGCGATATGTAATATACAGTTCCTTTTTAAAACCTTATTTTCAAAACAATATTTTTTTAACGTAATCCCTTACTTTTCTTGTGCTCTTTTTCTTTCAATCTCCCCCTTGCTCCCTCAAGACAGATCTTTTTCATTCACCTCCCTGACTTATTCCTCTGCTCCATCTATCACTTTCTTTGCACCATCCATTCTCCATAATAGTTCTTCCACTAAATTTATATTCTATCAATTTCGCCCACCCCAACGTTATCTTCTTGTACATTCTCCCTAACACTCTCCACAATATTTTCTTCCCCAGCTTCACGTTTTATCAACATTCTCTTCAAAAATGCCACCTCCTTCCACCTTCTCCCTGACACTTTCCCTGTGCCGTTAGGCGAATTTCTTAACCAAGCTTCGTAAAGTTAAGCAACTCGAGTCACTGCCGGTCCCTGGATGTGTGACCGTCTGGGAGCCCCGTGTACTATCGACGCTAATTCCTTGGCCGACAGTTATAAAAGATAGTGACTTACGTCTTGACTTGACGTATCACAGATCGAGTATAAGCATACTTACTCCAAGTTCATTGTCAAAAAGGCGTGGAACGTTGTTCCGCTAGTAACAAAATTATTTACATATTTTATTCTCCAGCTAGACGATTTATCAACATTCTCTTCCCCAACGCAATCTCCTTGTACGCACCGTGCCCCCCCCCCCAGTGCTTTCGCACACAGCTCCTCCGACGCGCCAGTTCCCCGCCCATTGCCCTCTCCTCCCCTCCCCTTCCCCAAACCCGACGGTCGGTCCGCGGCCCGTGTATTTATTGGGTGCGCGTTCTCGACGTTGTCCATCCATCTGCAGGAATCGGCCCTGTGGGACTCGTTGCGTGCCCGGCGTTTCCTTTTGTTCGCCGGGGCCGCCTGTCCGGCCCTTCTATCCGCGCGAATTTTTCACCTGCTCTCCTCGCATTCGTTCGCCGGCGCCCTGGCTCCTGACGCGCCACTTCGCGAAGAGATCCGTCAGGGTCAAGGGCCACGGGCTACGAGCTAGGGATCGCACCCGCGTGCCGCGGCGAGGCGAAATACTCGATGCCTTGGGCGGTGCAACGGCTAGCGTATCCCAAGCGGACTGTTATACCCAATGTCGCTGGGTCAAACCCGATCAAAGTCATGGATTTTTAAGGGCGAAACAAACCTTTGTACGCGTTCCTTTGGATGGGAAGTAAAGCCGGCTGTCCCATGTTGTAAATTTACTTTACGCGAAAGATCCTCAAGTCTAAAAGCAGCCTCTGATCAAAATTCGAATCGCCTGTTTTGTCGCGCGTGTAATACCTCTTTTGTTTGCAAGACAGTGATGACGCGTAGCGAAATTTGCTTGGTCAGGCAGAAGAGATTGCCTAATGGCCGGAGCCTCGCCACAGAAAATAAGCCATAATTGAATTGAATTGAATTGAATTGAATTGAATTAAAGGACTTAGGCTTGCCCAGAAATGTACTAGGTTTCCCCTCTCCGTTTAGGCTGCTCATGGCTATGTCAGTACGCAATGAAGAAAGTTAAATACACTTATATCTGAGTGTGATGAAAGATATTGTAATATATTATATTTATCTGGTGCTTTACAATGATTTTATTAATTATTTCACTTGAGAAACAGTAATAATTATTTAGAACGAAGAAACGTTCTCAGCTTTCGTTCGCTAGTAAACCGCGTGGAACCGCGCCTTGATCGAGATAAAGGTCACACAAATTACGTTCATCATAAAATATGTCAACTCGTAGGAATTGTGATCCAACTAGTATCTTATGGATCTAATTGGAGCAGGTGAATTTTGCGGGACATATAATCTTTGGAATAAATACTTGGTGATAGATTCTTGCAATCATGTTTAATTTAACATTTCTGAAGGATACTGCCTTCAAGGCAGCCTTCATTACCGGAAGAGTAAAGAACAGCAAACAGAATGGCCATGATAATGAAATAAGTGCCGACAGTAAAAAAATGTCGGTCAAGCGTCAGCTTTGTCGTTCAGCAATTGCATTGGACTCCATAGGAGCCATATCAACTCCCAACTATCCTTAAGCGGGAAAGGATAGTAACGACCGTGGTGACCGAAAGAAATAACATCAGCATGATGGCGGTCCTACAATGCCAACTCAGTGAAGTCGCAGGGGAGTGGACCCTTTGACCTCACAATACTAGTTACAGTTTCAGCGGCTGAGGAGAGGAAAGCTAAAAATCGTAATAATGCACTACAACGGCCAGAAGCAACAGTAGCAGAACAGAGAGCGCAAACATAGTAAAAAAATGCGAATATGGCGTTTTGATCGTCTTGGTCGAGCATCAAATTTCAACCCTGTGATAGCTGCGGTAGTCGTAAACCATGCTAGAAATGACATAACATTCACGACCATCAGATAAACAGGACGTAGAAATAAACCGATAATAGAAGAATAAAAGTAGTTCCAGCAAACGAAGGCGCCTATCAATGAAGTGGCTACAAGAGGAGGATTGTAGACTTCATTTGGCTCCTTATTCGAGCGACAAAACGTGAATTACACACCGATAATCAGCAGAAATATAAAAACAGAGAGCAGTAAAGTATAATATACTGAAAGGATAGCAAACTTAACGATGAAATAAGTGACGGCAGTAAGAGAGCGGTGACCTTAAGACGGTTTTTTGGGCGTGTGGCGACCTTTCAACCTGATGTCGCAGCTTTCGCGCATATATATATATATATATATATTGTGACCATCCGTTTTGCCGAGGTCTCGGAAAACGGAGCACATCAATATTCAAGAATAAGATAAGCTGTTTGAACGCGCGCCAATGCGCATGAATACAATCCGAAAATGGAAACTACGAACTATATCCGTAAGAGAGCGTCTCGGGTAGAGTATGCGACACCGAGAGTCGGGAGAAAGAAAGCTTTCTTTTCTGAAGTAACAGCTGGAGAGTGAGGACCTACCGATCACGAGAAGGCGGCACCTCGTACTGCTACGGACTTCAGGACTGCATCTACGATAAAAACTCTTCAAGACATTCGAGGAGGTAATTATCATATTACAATGCATTAAAACAATTCATCAGGAAAAGGATGAAAGTATAAGTGACGCATTTAAAATCTTTGTAAGAGAGAGGAGTGTGAATAGCATGAAACTAACGAGGCCATTCATTTCTTTTCTTTGCAGTTTTTTTATTTTTATATTTATTCTTCTTATACAATAGACTCAGTTGTCGTATTGTAGATTCTTTTAAAAGCTATTTACATTCTATAAAAGAATACGAAAAGAGTATCAACGGAAAACGAGACGGAGGCCACATCGTGAGTTGAACAACGGTACTGGAAAGGGGAGACCGTGCGGTTCTGCAGAGGGGCGGCTTTGCTCCCGACCGAGCTGCAAGGACAAGGACATCGAGGGATTGGAAGAGTCGACGCCGCAGATTTCTCTACGCCGTGAGAAGACACAGTAAGGTCGTGCCAACTTGAACAATTTGTAGATATTAGAAGGAATAATTTGTTTCGGAAAGAAAGTATTGGTACAGGTTCTTTATACCGATATTCTGTGAAAAATAGAATCAATCTTTTCTTTCAAGAAAAACTTAGCTAATTGTAAAGTTGCAACTAGGAAATTTACTACTGGAATGATTAGGCAAAGTTTTAAGTATTCTTTGAAATTGATTTAAATGAGAGAAAGGAAACAGTGTAGTTAATTATTAAGAGTGTAAGTTGTTTTCTTTTTTTCAGCAAGACAAAATTCTTGTATATGTAAAGTGTTTATGTTCATTTACTGTAACAGCAATTTAATTAGAATATACTTAAGTAAGTGGAAAGTGATTCGACTTGAGTTTCTGTGTAAGTGCATTCAATCCACAACGGCCCACATGACCCTGATCCCCGCTATTCTAATTGTATTTTTTTATTTTGCGCCCACCTTGAAAACCCATTCTGAGCTAGCCGGCGGAGGGTGGGTCGCAACTGGCGCCCATAAGCGGGGCTCGATTATTGGATGCATTTACCAAAACTCGATTTGAGAAAAACTGAGACCAAAATTTGGTGGAACCAAAATTTCTAGTACAATTGAATCACAATTCACTAAGATTGCTGAACAGGTTACAGAGAACAAAAAAAGGTGTTGTGTAAAAGTGTGTTTTTCTGGAGTGTTTTTCAAAAAGGGTATTATATGAAAGTGTTATCTGTTCGAGATAGTGTTTGGTATTTGTGTGTGTAATAATTTGTAAAAAGTGTCTTGTGTCTGGGAAAGAGGATTGATTGATTCTAGGCAGTTAATACAGTCAAAATGGCAGATAAATATAACGCGGCTAGGAATTTAACTACCGTTGAAGGATCGTCTGGGGATTCAGATAGCGATAGGGAAGTGGGAGGACAAGCTCAAAGTACCATGATCGCGAAAGAAACGGTAGAAGTAGAACAAGGAACGTCAGGAGAAACTAGCATGACCTCGCCGACGGAATCACAGCAAACGCCAACACGAGATCCGGATGAGGAACAACGAAACCTCGACAGGGCAAATTTAATGATACAACGATTAATAGGACAATTCATGCAGCAATTAGATACGAGGTTAGGAATGCAGAATGAAAAGACAGAGGAAAATATAAAGAAATTAGGGACTAACTTAGAAACAAAATTA